>CM076580.1:262107988-262214028 GCA_034641835.2 Pinus albicaulis | reverse complement strand
TTGTTTGGAAATGTTATCATTGATGGCAAAGGAGGTAGCAGATGCAGAGACAGGAACAGTTACAAGGAGACAAAGACAGACAATGGAGGCAGCAAAGAAGCAAACGGAGGAAGCAAAGGAGACAAGCAGAGGCAAAGGCGGAGGTGGAGCCGTTATCACAGCAGTAGAGGCAGAGGCAGAGTGACAGAAGTAGTAGAAGCAGAGGCAAAGGCAGAGCGACAGAAGCAGCAGAGGCAGAGGCAGAGGCAGAGCCGTTATAATTCCGAGAATCACCCAACCCGGAGGAAAGATATATAATATTCCAAGAATCATTACCCGATGGGCGTTACATATTTATACATAAACCTTATTTTGGGAATCGCATAACCCCAAGCGGAAAAGTATATATATAAACATATATATATATATACAAACATTATTCCGGGAATCACCTAACCCGCTGGAGGATATATATATATATATATATCCATCACAATACATTTAAATGCCGTGCATTTCATATTTTGCAATGGTCCAAGGCATATACATTAATATATATATTTAAGTGGAGCGCGTTATGATCAATGGAAAGGAAGTAATATAAAGTGGGACCCTCACCCAATCGCATCGGAGAAAAGGTTGGCAGCGGAACATAGTGACAAGAGCTCCGATTGAGTTCCGGACCCAATAGGGCATATAAACAGTGCCTTGATAAGTTTGAAATCCGGCTTAATCGCATCGGAAAGAAACAAACCATCGCAACACATATTAAAAGACTTGCGATTGCGATTAAGAGTTCGGACCCGATGGGCGTATAAACAATGGTTAATATATATTTGAATTTTGGCCTAATCGCATCGGAGATTATAAGAGCATCGGAACATGCAACAAAGAGTTGCGATTCCGATTGGAAGTTCCAGACCTAATGGATGTATGAATTATAATTGAAACGTGTTTGAATTCCTTTCCCAATTGTATCGGCAAAATACAATGAACAATAGCCAATCGCATCGGAGAGTATAAGATTTGCGATTGCAATTGGAAGCCTGCACCGCACAAATGCTAGCCGATCCAAAAGGCCGTATGAGTGAGCTGGAGCTCTCATTGTAATTAAATGTAAATATTTTTAATTGATTTATATTGTTGTGATGCATTGGCAAGTCTCTAGAGGAAAAACAAAGATCCCACTGTAATATTAAAATAAGCACCTACAGTTACATTTTTTTGAGTGAGCTGGAAAAGAAATGAAAAGGAAGAAAGCGAAGAGATATGGCTGTCCATTCCAAATTCCTTGAGGAATGCTAACAGTCAGAAGAAAATTCTTATAAATAATATCATCTAGATATGCAAGGAGAGTTAGAGAGAGTAAATCTAGAGAAGGCAGAGTATAGAAGTGTAAGGCAGAGAAGACTAAAAGAAGAGCAGAAAGAGAAGCTACGGAACAGAGCTGATATCTGAGGTAAATCAGCAAACATTCAGTTTTGAAAATTGAGGAAGTTGGAGCTTCCCCATCAAGTTGCAACTTGATAGCTGTCAGTTGTAGCTGACTGAGGTTGGAGTCTCCTGTAGGTTGGTGCGTGCAGAAAATCGAAGGGAGTTGGTGCTTCCTTGCAAGTTGTAGCTTGCAGAATTGAGGATAGAGCCTCCTGTAGGTTGGTGCCTGCAGAAAACAGTGGTGAGAGGGAGTTGGAGCTTGCCTTTGCATCACAACAATAATAATTTATGGTTTTCTCCCTTTATGGGTTTCCACTTACATCTGCTATCTCTGTGTGTGTTTCTAATGTGTTGATGTGATTCTTTCAATATGCTTAATTGTTTGCTACTCTCAACATAAGTGTGGTGTCACATTAATTTAATATTGGCTACAACATTTTAATATTGTTCACAAATAAAGCTGTAAATAAATTTGGTGAAAATTTTGAAAAGCTTATGTATGTATTAAATTGATTCACCCCCCCCCTCTCAGTTTAATTAAAGATTCAACAATTGGTATCAGAGCGGGTTCCTTTGTGCAAGTCTAACAACTGAAAGGAGATCCTAGGTTCCCAAGATGGCTAGTAAAGAAGGATGCTCAACCAATAAAGCCCCTTTCTTCACTGGTGAAAATTATGCTTTCTGGAAAATCAGAATGAGGACATACATAATGTCTCTAGGAATATAATTCTGGGCTGCAGTGGAATTAGGATATGCCCCAAAGGCAACTGACACAGAGAAAGAAACAAAACAAGATTTTGTGGCTAACGCAAAAGCCATGAATGCCATCTTGAATGGATTATGTGAAGCAGAGTTTATTAAAGTAATGCACAAAGACTCTACCAAAGAAATATGGGATACTCTTGAGAACATACATGAGGGAGACAAGAAAGTAAAGACTGCCAAACTTCAAGTCTATAGAGCCCAGTTTGAGAACTTAAAAATGAATGATGATGAAGACATTGCCAGTTTCTTCCTAAAAGCTGCAGAAATTATTAACAATATGAAAGCTCTTGGAGAAAAAATGCTAGAAAGTATAATTGTGCAAAAGATTCTAAGATCTCTTCCATCCATGTTTAATCCAAAGGTGTCTGCAATAGAAGAAATAGATGATTGGGAGACCTTGACCATGAACCAGTTGCTTGGAAATCTAACAGTCTATGAAATGAGGCTCCCACAGAAAAAGCCAAGTACAAGGGAAGCAGCCTTTAAAACAGAAAAGAAGAAAGAAGAAGAGGGAGACATATGCTCTTGCTCAGATGAAGAAGAGGCAAAGTTTGTCAAGAAATTGGATAGAGGCTCAAGTAAATACAAAGGTAAACTCCCCTTCAAATGCTTTAACTGTGGAAGAGTGGGACACTATGCTGCTAAGTGTCCTCACAAGAAAGTAAGAAATCAAGCTCAAGAATCAAAGAAAAACACATCAAAGAACTGGCAGAACGGAAAGAAATTCAGCAGAAAATCCTTCTATGCTCAACAAGACAGCAGTACATCTGAAGACTCAGATGAATCCTCAGGAGAAGAGGGAACCTCTGAATTTTTGCTAATGGCAATAGAAGATCTTGAGGGACTCCTACTAGAAGATGAAGAAGAAGAAGGGGAAGTCAACCTTGAGGGGGAGCTAAGAAGTGCACTGGAGGAGATTGACAGACTCAAACTGAAGTGCAGAAAACAAAAGGATATTCTTCTCAAGTATGTAAGAGAACAAAAAAACTCAGAAGTCCTCATGCAGCTGAAGGTAGCGCTTGAAGAATCCAAGAAGATATAAGACATGTTACTTCAGCAAATCAAGGATAAAACCCAAGAACAAGAGAAACTAGAAGAAGAAGTAGTATGTCTCAGGAAGAAACTAGAAAATGCTCAAAGGAAAGTGGTTATAAACTCTTCTCAAACAACAAGCTCTAATAATTTGAATGAAATTATGGTTGCTCAAAGATCCCCTATGATAAAAACTGGAATAGGCTATGAAGGAGAATCAGGTAAAAACAAAGAAAAGGTTGACAAGGAGATTATTTTAGTAAAAGAAAAGAAGAATGATGAAGTAGCTCAGACAATTCCTACAAAAGAAGAAACATGTAATAAGGATGACAGAGATCAAAAGAAACCTCTAGTAAGAAAGAATGCAAAAAATACGAAGACAATAGAAAAAGGATCATATGCCCCTGAGTATGTCAAGTTTGGAAGCCATCAAAAGAGATTATTCCCTCCTGTGAAGAATGCCACTTGTTATTTCTGCCACAAGCTGCGACACATTGCTGCATATTGTCATGCAAGGAGGAGTAATTCAAACCTGCAAAAGATGCAAACAGTGAAGAGACTGTCTCAAACAAACAAATGGAGAAAACAACCTTACATCAGGTATGCAAATAATTTCTATGGTTATTGTTTTTATTGTAAGGAATTTGGCCATAAAATTATTGAATGTAGAAAGTATGGACAAAGATTGATGTTCAACATCTCAAGGAGGTTTATGAATCAAATAAATTTTGTTCATACTCACAATTCTGCAAAAAACTATGATCAAATGTTGTATATGCAATCAAGTTGGACATATGCCCTCCAAATGTCCTCTGAAAGGATGTGATTCATCAACTCACAAAAGACACCAAACAAAAGGATGCCTCCAGTGGATAAAGAAGGAGAATAAATGTGACTTGGCTCTAACTACTCAAGACCTGAAAAGCCAATGGTACCTGGATAGTGGCTACTCAAAACACATGACTGGATACAGAAGCAAGTTTATAACTCTTGATGAAAAGAAATCTGGCAATGTTACTTTTGGCAATGATAAATCAGGTAAGATCAAGAGAAAAGGCTTAGTCAACATAGACAATGGTAGAGGAAAGGCCCAAGATGTACTATATGTAGATGGGCTGAAAGAAAATCTGTTGAGTGTCAGTCAGATGTGTGATAAAGGCTGTGAAGTTCTCTTCAGAGCACAAGACTGTGAAGTCAGATCAAGTACAACCGGAAAGACTCTGCTCAAAGGTGTCTGAACAGAGAGTAATGTGTACATAGTGAAAGAGGAGGATGAAGTTTGCCATCTTAGCAAACTTGAGGAGTCATGGTTATGGCATAAGAGATTGGGACATCTCAGCTTCGACCATATCATCAGACTGAGTAAGAAGAAAGCTGTCAGAGATATGCCTGAAATAAAAAGGCCTTCAAATACCATATGCAAATCTTGTCAATTGGGGAAACAGACTCGCACATCCTTTAAATATAAAGATGAGCTATCAACAAGAAGACCACTCCAGCTTGTGCACATGGATCTGTGTGGACCTGCTAGAACTAAGACACCAAGTGGAGAATCCTACTTCATGCTGATAATAGATGATTTCTCTAGAATGACATGGGTTGCTTTTCTCAAGAACAAATCAGAAGCACTGGAAAAGTTTAAGATATTCAAAGCATTAGTAGAAAATCAAACTGGATGCAAGCTAAAATGTATCAGATCAGATAGAGGAGGAGAATTTATAGATTATGACTTTGCTGACCTATGCAATGAACATGGCATAAAACAACAATTCACTATTGCAGGAACACCTCAACAGAATGGAGTAGCAGAAAGACAAAACAGATCTGTTCAACAAATTTCCAGAGCCATGATGCAAGAGAATAATATTGCTCAAACCTTCTGGGCAGAAGCAGTGCACACAGCAGTACATATTCTTAATAAAGCTCACTTAAGGCCAAGCAGTGACAAGACTCCCTATGAACTATGGCATGGAAAGCCTGCTTCAATCAAACATTTCAGAATCTTTGGAAGCAAATGTTACATAAAGAATAATGATGAAAACCTTGGGAGATTTGATGCAAGAGCAGATGAAGGGATTTTTCTAGGATATGCTTCCAAAAGTAAAGGGTACAGGTGCTACAACAAGACTCTTCGGAAAATAGTTGAAAGTATTGATGTGAGATTTGATGAAGAACTTCCAAACAATAAAAGAGATACAGACTGCTGCAATCCATCAGAAAATCATGAAGAAGAGGACCAGGATGATGATGGAACAAGAAAGACATCAGAAGATGTTGGACTGAACTCGAAAACCCCCTCAAGATACACTCAAAAGAATCATCCAGAAGATCAAATCATAGGAGACAAGAGTGTAGGAGTGCAAACAAGAAGGCAACTAACTGAACAAACATAAGAGGTATACATAGCCATGTTATCACAAATAGAGCCAAAGAAATTTGAAGAAGCCAGCAAGGACAAGTCTTGGGTAAAAGCAATGAATGAATAATTGGACCAAATCGAGAAGAACAATACCTGGGAACTAGTTCCTAGACCAATTGAGAAAAATATCATTGGTTCAAAATGGGTATTCAAAAACAAAATGAATGAGCAAGGACAAGTAATCAGGAATAAAGCCAGGCTGGTCTGCAAAGGATACTCACAAATGGAAGGACTTGACTATGATGAAACATTTGCCCCTGTAGCCAGAATGGAGGCTATCAGAATGTTCCTGGCATTTTCATGCTACCAAGACTTCAAGGTATATCAAATGGATGTAAAATCTGCATTTTTGAATGGAGACTTAGAAGAAGAAATCTACATGGAACAACCAGAAGGCTTCTCATTGACAGACAAGGAAGACTATGTGTGTAGACTGAAGAAGGCCGTATATGGAATAAAACCGGCTCCTTGTGCTTGGTACTCAAGACTGGATAAATATTTGCAAAAACAGGGTTTTAAGAGAGGTGGAGTAGACATCAATCTATACATAAAAGCCCATAAAAATGAACTCTTGATTGTTGTAGTATATGTTGATGACATTATGTTTGGAAGCAACAAATATGAACTAGAAAAAGGGTTTGTTGATGAAATGAAAACAGAGTTTGAAATGTCTATGATTGGAGAGCTCAGTTTCTACTTGGGACTGCAAATTCAACAAAAGAACATAGGCACCTTCATCTCTCAAGAAAAATACTTAAAAGAAATGCTGAAAAAATTCAAAATGGAGGACTGCAAACCTGTGACAACACCCATGATCACGGGATGCAAGCTGTGTGCTGATGATGGGACTACAGATGTAGATCAAAAACTCTACAGATCCATGATAGGAAGCCTGCTGTATTTGACAACATCAAGACCAGACATCATGCTAGCAGTAGGACTAGTGGCAAGATATCAAGCAACACCTAAACAAAACCATCTTTTGGCAGTAAAAAGAATACTCAGATATCTACAAGGAACAACACAATATGGACTTTGGTATCCTAAAGACAAAAGCTTCACCTTGACAGCATACACAGATGCAGATTGGGCCAGCTGTGTGGATGACAGAAAGAGTACAAGTGGAGGTGCATTCTATCTAGGAGAAAGTCTGGTGGCATGGTTAAGCAAGAAACAAACATCTATCTCTCTGTCTACAGCTGAAGCAGAATATATAGCAGCAGCAGCATGTTGTACACAAGTCATGTGGATGAAGCAAACTCTTCAAGACATGAAGGTAAGAATTGATGAACCTATTTCAATCAAATGTGATAATACAAGTGCTATAAGTATATCTAAAAATCATGTACTTCACTCAAAAACTAAACATATTCCAATCAAGTATCATTTCCTCCGAGAACAAGTGGCTCAGAAGACAGTAAAGCTGGAGTATGTACCAACGAAAGAACAGACAGCTGATATATTTACCAAACCTCTTGCTAGAGAACCATTTCAATATTTGAGAGATAAACTAGGGGTAGTATCTGCAGATGATACTCTCTGATATAAAGAGAAAGCACAATTTTAGGGGGAGAACAAAAACGAAAATATCATTCCAGGGGGAAAACAACCAGCAAAGAAAGCATGAATCAGGTCCTCAAGATCGAAGGATTAAGGCAAAAGAACACCAAGTTATTATCCTAGAGTTATCTGCATTATTCAAGCATCAAAAGGTCGATTACAGAGAAAAAGGATCAATATTGTGTTCTGAAACATTATATTAAGAATATGAAACATAAAAGACGAGTAGTGATTATCATTTGAAACCTCTCAGCATTTTAGTTGGTGAATCCAATCATACATATCTGACGAGATAAAGCTGATCCAATGTATTCTATGAAGTATCATTATTCTCACTTTTAGCTCTGTACAAGTGAAAGAACTGTATCAATTTACAGTGTATATTCAAATTCGATAATCCTCAAAGTGTTCTCTCAACAAGTCTTATACATCACTATGGAGCAGCATGGTACAAATTCAGCAGAAGAGGGTCTAAACATAACTCGGAGAGAGGAAATGCATAAAGCAACACTTTGCCATTGATGTCAAAGGGGGAGGAAGAGCAAACAATAGGAGAAAGAGCAGGCAAACAGAGAAAATGTATTGCCATCAATGCTAAAGGGGGAGACTATTGGAAATGTTGTCATTGATGGCAAAGGAGGTAGCAGATGTAGAGACAGGAACAGTTACAAGGAGACAAAGACAGACAATGGAGGCAGCAAAGAAGTAAACGGAGGAAGCAGAGGCAGAGGCAGAGCGACAGCGAGCGGAAGGTGGAGCCATTATCACGACGATGAAAGCGGCGGAAGCGACAGACGACGGAGGCAAAGCGGAGAGCAACGAAACGGAAAGCGAGGTAGAAGCGAGCCATTATAATTAAATTTCCAACAGAGACAGAGATATATAATATTCCAAGAATCATTACTAGATGGGCGTTACATATTTATACATAAACCTTATTCCGGCGTATAAACAATGGTTAATATATATTTAAATTCAGCCTAATCGCATCGGAGATTATAAGAGCATCGGAACATGCAACAAAGAGTTGCGATTGCGATTGGAAGTTCCGGACTCGATGGATGTATGAATTATAATTCAAACGTGTTTGAAGTCCTTTCCCAATCGCATCGGCAAAATACAATGAACAGTGGCCAATCGCATCGAAGAATATAAGAGTTGTGATTGCGATTGGAAGCCCGGACCCGATGGGCGTATAAACAATGGATGATATATATTTGAAGTCCGGCATGATCGCATCGGAACAACCCAATCGCATCGGAGATTATAAGGACAGCGGAGTGTATAAACCAAAACTTGCGATTTTGATTAAAGCCTGGACCCAATGGGCTTATAAAACATAAGTAACAAGTATTTGAAGTCCGACATGATCGCATCGGAACAACCCAATCGCAATCGGAGAAATCGAAAGAAGGTATAAGTGACTCAATCACATCGGAGTTAGAGTTGGCAAAGAAACATGCAAATGCAAGGTGCGATTGCGATCAATCGCAATCGGAGCAGGAGCGATCAATTGCAATCGGAGGAGACTCATTGCATCGGGAAGCATGTCAAGTGGGCCCAAAAGGAGTTCTTATATGTTTAAAAAGTCTTCATTATATTACGCTGAGAATTGATTTAACAAGGAAGTTTGTATGTATGCTGAGAGTTGAAATTACTTATATGTATATATGAAAGGGCGTTGTTATATATATATATATATATATATATATATATATATATATATATATAACATTGTTGCGGTGGTATTAAAGATGTGCCGCGTGGTCCGTGGGTTGTATGTATATGCCTCAGCTTAACGGGAGGGCGATTATTAATATACAGCGATTGTGATATATGTCCGTTCCGCTTGCGGAACTTCCACATCAACAAGACACTTATTGTATGAAAGACGTTGGGATATGCCCATATTTAAAAGGCAGCAGTTACACCTCAGCAGTGGACAGAAAAGCAAACAGAGCTGAAAAGAGATAAAGCACAGTCAAAGAAAAGACAAATGCGCAGCGATCCAAAAGGCTGTATGAGTGAGCTGGAGCTCTCATTGTAATTAAATGTAAATATTTTTAATTGATTTATATTGTTGTGATGCATTGGCAAGTCTCTAGAGGAAAAACAAAGATCCCACTGTAATATTAAAATAAGCACCTACAGTTACATTTTTTTGAGTGAGCTGGAAAAGAAATGAAAAGGAAGAAAGCGAAGAGGTATGGCTATCCATTCCAAATTCTTTGAGGAATGCTAACAGTCACAAGAAAATTATTATAAATAATATCATCTAGATATGAAAAAAATGAGAGAGAGTAAATATAGAGAAGGCAGAGTATAGAAGTGTAAGGCAGAGAAGACTAAAAGAAGAGCAGAAAGAGAAGCTACAGAACAGAGCTGATATCTGAGGTGAATCAGTAAACATTCAGTTTGTTAATTTGAGGAAGTTGGAGCTTCCCTATCAAGTTGCAGCTTGATAAGAAGTTGTCGATTGTAGGCGGCGGGGTTGGAGCCTCGTAGGTTGGTGCACTGCGAGAAAATTGAAGGAGTTGGTGCTTCCTTGCAAGTTGTAGCTTGCGGGAGTGGTGGAGCCTCTTGTAGGTTGGTGCTGTGAGAAAAAAGTGGTGAGGGAGTTGGAGCTTGCCTTTGCATCACAACAATAATAAGATGTGGTTTTCTCCCTTTATGGGTTTCCACTTACATCTGGTGTCTCTGTGCATGATATTTATGTATTGATCTGATATGTATCATCTGCTTAATACCTGCTGCTCACATATTAAGTCTACTACTATATTACATTAATACTTGTTGCTTACATTCTAAGGTTACTCACACATTAAATTGGATATGAAATGAAGGTGTATATAAGTTTAATGAAAAGTTTTAAAATATCAGGAATGTGTTAAGCTGATTCACCCCCCTCTCGGTTTTAACTAAAGGTTCGACAATTCCACCTCCTCATTTCTTCTATAAATACTTCTACGTAGAAGATGAAAAATGTTGGTTGCTGAACTTTGAAATATACTTGAGCTTGAGACTTCTACTTTTAAATAGTGTTCACTGGCTCTTGAAGCTCTGCTTGTGATAGAATAGTTAGGCTGAGAAGTGAAGATGATTGCTAATTTGAAATATTGGACTTAAAGCTGTAACTCGTTTGGAGCATCAATACAAGTTGATTTATGGGATCCTGGTCTATGTCGACGGTGATGTTTTTCTTATTGTAAATCGTTATTTTATTTCTGTTTTCACTTTTTCCATCTTCTCTGAGAAAGAAAAACAAGCATAGAGTTAGGATTTACTATATATCAGTACCTTTCTCTGACTGATAAGCTTTATCTAAATGTTTTCTTCCGAATTGTGTTATTTAGGAATGATTTAATTCAGTTTGAGCAGTTAGGAATGATGGCGTTCCCTCGTCCTACTGTTTAGTTAAATATTTTTCTTGAATGTTATTTTCAGTTTATGCTCAGTAGAGAGAAACTAAGGAAGATATGGTGAGCCCTGGTCCTAGTTTTATCCCCAGAGACTGTCTGAAATTTTCCCTTGGAATGTGTTGAAAGATGGCTACTTTCAAAGTACTTACCAGATCTTAGACCATTCTTTGTTATCTGATGTGTTGGCTTGAAAGTTTACCAAGTAAAGCAGAGCTAGGAGAGGTTTTATGGTGAGCCCTGCCCGCTAGTTTCTTCTCCAACAGTTGCTTTTAAAGTTTCCCTTTGTTTTTATGCATTTTCTATTAAAAGTATATCAAAGGCTGGCTAGTTTCGAAGTACTTGCCAGATCCTGGATTGCTTTTATGTTCTTATTAAGTGTATGTAAAAAGCTGGCTAGTTTCAAAGTACTTACCAGATCTTGGGTTGCTCTTTGTTCTTCATTTGTTTTAATTTATCCTTCTTATTGTATCAATTCATTCCATAAATCAAAATTTAAAGAGATCCTTAGACATATATGACTTTCCCCATGGACCACTCTTGCCCCTTGCTATTTCAATTAAACCCTATTATGACTCCATAGCCCAATGGACTAAAACCTGCAATTATCTATCTTCTTGGCCAAATCTTGTTCTATTTGCTTGCAACTTCTCACCTTTGAAACTCTTTGCATTTAGAACTTTCCACCTCAAACAGTAATCATGCTCAACCATCCAAAAACAAAACAAAACCCTCGGCCCTCATAACTAGCCTAACATCATTACCATAAACTTCAAGGACAAATCCATCTTTGCACCTATTGAAGAGATCCCTCTGCGGATTTAGGAGGGCTAGATCCTAGAATCCCAAAGTGGTTGAAATAATATTCTCCCTGCAGTTGGAATTTTTCCAATCTTGCTAGTTACAGGGTGCTAACACATTCCCTTATCAAGATCGTCATCCTCTATCAACTTGAGAAAAATGGAGTTTCTTGGGACTCTTTCATTTCACATCCCGATTCCGCCACTGCTTCTTCATCTCATGCACCTTCCTCACCATCCACTCATCATGTCTATCCTTCTTCGAGCAAATCCACTCCTAAGAAGCAAAAATCTTCTATGATTGAAAGTGAAGAAGAACAAAGTGATAAATGGAAAAACAGTGAAGAAGAGCACAGTGAAAGAGAGCAAAACAGTGATCAATAAGAACACAGTGAAAGAGGGCAAACAAGTGATGAGGAAGGACAAAATGAAGAATCCAAACATGACAGTGAGCATAAATAGGAAAATGATGAAGAGGTGGAACGGGTTGATGAAGAACACAATAGTCACAAAGGGGAAACTATTGGCAACCCACACAGCAGTAAGCTTGATGATGATGAGGCACAAAACAGCGAGGATATAGAGCCTAACAGTCTTGAAGAAAGTAGGGGAAAAAGTGAACAAGGCAGCCCTCAAGGAGACATACAAGATGACAGCCAAGGCACTTATGAGGAGGGTCAAGACAATTCTCAATGGGAAATTTATGATGAAAAACAAGAAAGCCCTCCAGCCAGCAAAGATGATGACAAACAAAACCTCAAGAAATGAGCATTATAAAGAAGGTAGCATAGAACAAAAGGGCCAAATCAGCTACCATGAGCATAGCAGTGATAAATACCAACAAGGCAGCCTTCAAAAGGAGGAAAACAGTGACAAAGATGACAAGGGGAGTAGTAAAGTTAAAGACCAAATAGAGCATGTGCTAGCTGCCTCTCCTAGGCAAGGGGCCATGCTTTCTTCTCCAAAGGTAACAAAGCCTCGAACTTCAAGAAAGAAAGTGGCTCAAGTTGTAACTCCCAATTTTACTACAGCACTTCGAAGCAAAGGAAAGTTTCCCAAGCAATCCATTGTTGAATTACCAAAGAAAAGGAGAACCAAGAAGGCCACCCAAGGCAAGGGAAAAGAGAAGGAGGAAAGTAGCCATGAGAAAGAAAGGGATTTTGATATAATTCAGATAAACAGTGATGATAGTGAAAATGAGGCTATAATCCTTGAGTCCCTCTTGCGAAATAGAGAAGAAAAAATTCATGACCTAAGAGTTGATCTAGAGAGGTCTAAGGACCTCATACATTTTCTGCAGACACAAAACAAGCAAATGAATGTCCACATGGCAATGTATGAGGCACGAGCTTTCAAGTACCAAAGGGAAGCCTCCAAAGTGCAAATCAAGTTGGAAGAACTTATGGGTGAATTCAATGACACTGAAGAAGAAGATCAGCCAAGGAGGAAGAGGCCTACGACTATGGGACTCAAAAGAGCTTTGGAGAAACAGAAAGAGGAAGAGGCAGCCCTTTTCTGATCTTTTCCTCTTACTTCTTTATTCACCCAAGAAATAGAAAACAATAGAGAAGCATGGCTTGAAATGGTGAATAAACACTTGGAGGATAAGTTGGAAAGAGCTAATAGAGACTTAAGCCTTCAAAGGAAAATTATCGGGCACTATAAGAAGCTAAATCAATTTGCTCGAAGGAAATTGAAGGTTACACAAGAAAAGCTCAAGGTGGCCCGAAAAAGGCACCCGGTAGAAAAAATGGGAAAAGGCACATCAAAGCTTGAAATTTTGGCCTCCTCTTCTCTACATGCTTCTGAGAACCCATGAGGGTTATGCTCGCCAAAATTGGGCATAATTCGACAAGTTTTTGTTTTTTGACATTTTTGGGCTTTTTGTAGAAAATCATGGGCATCGCCATTTTATTTTGAAGCATCCTCAAATGTTGAAAGTGGTATCATTGGATGCATTAAATTCAGGGACATCTACTCAGAAAATTTTAGATCAATTGAAGATGTTTTGGTCCCCCAAAGAGGTGAAAAATAGTGACTTTTTCAACATTCTGCCTCGCATATCGCAAGGGCTAATTTCTGGGTTTTTCCACACAGGTCAGTTTTTCACAGGCTTCTGGTGATCAGTTTGGGGATAAAAAATATTTTCAAAAACTAGACATCTAGGGCTTTCCAATGAGCCATCACAGGCCTCGTTTTGACATCAGGAGGTCCTTCAAAAGTTTCCCAAAATACAGGGAATTTTCTGCTGCTATATTTCTGAAGCATTTTTGTGAAAAATGCAGTTTTCTGAAGTGGCTTTTCCAAATGTGCGTTTAGCCTTTTTTGGCCATTTTCAGTTGGGAAAAGTCAATTTAATTTCCCTTTTTAGCATTTTTAGGATATTTTTATAGATATTTTGTGCCTTGGGCTTTGCAAAGCCTCAAGGACAAAATCAGATATTTGTGATGGGCCAATGAGCTTGCTAGTTGCACTAGGAGGTTCTCCTTCACTTTGGCCTATATATTCCAAGAGATTTCATTGTAAACAAGGCTGAACTTGATGATATAGAGAAATATATGGTTATACAAGCTTGGAAGAAATACTTTGTCTCATGCATTGGATAGTTTCTTGAATGTTTTGGATGATGAAAGAGGACTGCTGTTGGATTCCTTGACTTGGTAAAATGGTATAGTGTTCCTCTCTGTTATGTTTCCTTAGTTATCATACATATTTTATGTTATTTCTTGCTATAAGACAGTAGAGAATAGATTTGAGACATGCCCATGGAGGCACCTCAGATTTCCTGATTCATTACAGCTTCTATGTTTGTCTTCTTTCGTAGTTATGTCAAATGAATTATTAAATGCTCTTTGATACCCTAAGAAACTTGTTTTTTAGTTGCATTAATGGTTATTAGGTTTGATAATTAGTATGATTCACGGTACGCCCTATTTACTCCTTAGTTAAACAAAACCCCATTACTGAAACCTTTCTCTGAATGTTAGATTGTCCTAGTTGAAACAAAGAGGTCTTGTATCGATCTTGCCCTTTGCCTATACTCTGCAATCTTAGTTCAAAGTGCCCAATAGCTCAAAATAATATGTCTAGGAGTTCCCTCCTTGTAGTTTGAGTTATTTTTTTGTCTTAAATGTTTTTCCCCAAAGTCTGATAGCGATTTTCCTAAAGTTAGAGAGTCATATATCTCTATGCATCGCTTGAATGCTTATTTTATGTGTCTATTAGTTTGGAGTTACATTTATCGTGATTAATGGTTAGCCCTACCACATAGATGTCTATTATTGAACTATTTATGTTTAAAAGTATTTGTCCTACACAAAACCTAGTGTCCATCCCATTTCATTCCACCTAAAGATCCATTTTACCTTGATCAAATTGGCCCTTCAATATAACTTGTTCATCATCTGAGGCTTTCTCGAACTTTTCGACCCCATAGCCCAGTTAATCTAACAATATTTTTATCTATTTAAAACTTTGATCGGTTCCTCCCTAAAAAACCCTAAAAAAAACTAAAAACACACTTAACAACTAGCCTAAAATCATAAACATAAGAAGCAATCAACTATATATCCATTGCACAAATAGAGAGAGCCCTCTCTGAGTCCAGGAAGGCTAGGTCCTTGGGCTCCAAAGTTGGTTTGATGTTACCCTGTCACTTGGCTTGCCAATCAGCCAAATCACGGGACCCTAAACATAATGGCGATCACGGTAGGACTCTGAGTGATCAACAAATTTAGACTTCCCTAAACCTTCAAAGACCTTTGAGAATACTATCTTGTGGACTTATCCCACCGCTCACTAAAATGATGGCGACCACGGTGGGACTCTGAGTAATAAAAAAACTTAGATTCCCTAAAAAAACTTTCAGATACCTTTGAGAATACTATCCTGTGGACTTATCCCACCGCTCACTAACATAATGGCGATCACGGTTGGACACTCTGAGTTAGTGACAAACTAAGTATACCTTAGGACTTCAGAATCCCTCAACCTAGAAGTATTATCGAAGAGTAGAATCAATTTATCTCACCATCCTAGCAAAATGATGACCCAACTTTAGAAAACTCTTACAAACCTCAAGGCTACACATAGAAAACTCAGAAAACCCCAAAAAAAATCCCTAGATTGGCTTTTTATCAGTATTGGTGGTGGACCATACACATATCTCTAAAAACAACTAAAAACATACACCTGGCGACTCCACTAGCCTCCAGTAGGCCTATTACTCCACTAATCCTTATAAAATCTCCTGGGAATGCATTAAGCAATCCCAATCATGCTGCGGTGGACAACACAGTTCAAATCTTCCACCTGGCGACTCCACAACCTTCATTAGACCAAAAGACTCCACTGGTAGAGAACTTTAGACTGGTTGAAAAGACACAATGATCCTTTCTGATTAACAAATATGGATCCAAGGACATAAAGGAGATATTCTCCGATGAGCAGAGAACATATCCCTGGATTCCCACACAAAATGCCTAAAGACGTAAATTGGATAGAAAACCTACCTATCTTTCAAGATGAAAAGGTTGATGACCCATTGTTACATCTCATCAATTTTCATATACATGTACATGTAGGTTAAAGGTTGAATGGCATGAGGACTACCTCATGAAAATGTTCAGGGGGACATTAGAAGGAAAGGCAAGAGAATGGGATGAAGGCCTAGAACCTAGCATCTTGTTTTCTTTGAAGGATTTCCACAAGATATTTTATAAACACTATATAGGGCATTGCCCATCTCTATCATTAGCTGAAAATTGTTGTGATCAATCTGAAGACCTTATACAACACCTTGTAAACTTTGATGAAAACTTAGGAAATTGGCATCCTGAGGTTTTTTTAGAGGAGATCCATACATTTCTTACCCAAAATAACCATCAATATGGCCAAGAAGAGTTTATTGAGGATGAAATAAAATTTGAGGTGGAAGAAGAATCAAAACCTTTAGGTTCTCTACCCTTATGCTTTAAATCATTCCAGACTTTGAAAGAAAATTTGCATCCTAAAGATCTCTTAGCAGTTATTCAGGAAACCCCTGCTCATGTTAACTCTCACATAAATCAAGAAAATATGGTTAAAGATGAAACAGAGTCTGAAATAGAAGAAAAATCAAAACCTGTAGGATCTCTACCTTTATGCTTTGAGTCATTTGAGTTCATACGAGCAAATTGGCCTCATGAAAATCTATCAGAAGCAACTCATGAATTACATGCTAACTATCCTCAACATCACAAAGAATTGGTTGAAGATGAAAAAAATCAAGAAATAAAAGAGAACCCACAAGATCTCTCTAAAGGCACAAGTGATGATTCATCATCTCTCATAAGTGAAGCCCAAAAAGACACTCATCCTCTAGATCAACTTTCCCAAGAGAAAGAAGGTCATTGTAGTTATATCTAAAGAGAGATGAAAATGCCTCCCTTTTTGACTAAAGAAGAGATAGATCAACTCATAAACATATAGTCAGCCTCTGATATTGCATACCATAAGTCAAAAAATAGATTTGTAAATCAATCCGAAGAGAAACAATTTGACAGCCCAATATATATGGCTGGTGACATTACTTATATTAATGATTCTCTAAGGTTTGATCAATATATTGATGATTATGATATCCAAGCAGAAGCTAACCTTGCAGAGCCATCAACAGTTGATTTATGGGATGAAGTTCACTATCATCAGATTGAAAGCATCAAGCAGCCAAAACAGGTCACCTATGACACTGATGAGGGAAGCCTTGAAAGTTCAGAAGTAAGTGAAGGATCTCTGACCCTTTGTTCCACTTCATATCAGCCCATCAGCAATAACTTTCACATAATTGGAGATCAGCAGTTTTTCAACTTTGATGATGAGGTTAAGGAGGATGATGAAATTTTTGAGCAAGTTGTCAATGAGAAGCCTTCTCCTAAAATGGTTGAGGAAATAATTTTGGTCATGAAATCCTCCTTAATTCTAGATTTGCAGCCAACAAGTTCCATTGAGTTACAAATTGCAAATTAATAAATAGAGGTTGCTAAACACATGAGAGTTGTCACCCTATCCTTTCAAGAATATTTACTGCCAAAGTGTATCCCTGTTCATCAACATGATGACCTTCACACAATTTTCAGTCCGCATAATCAAAACACATTAGTTTGGGAAGAAGAATACACTGAAATGTATGATGAGTCTGATAGCTCAAGTGATCATGAGCAAGGGGAAAAGTTTCTTTCCCAAGAGAGTCCCAAAAACAACCAAGTGGAAGAGAGAGTAGTCCTGAATGAAGCCTATATATCAAATCCTCTAGATCAGGTATTATTCCAAGATCCATTTTTTGTTTTCCTTGAGAAATCAGAAGGAGTAGTGTGTTCCGCCCAGAACAATCTGTTGCAAATGAGAAAAAGTTTAGGCACTACTATTCGAAAACAAGCAAAGTGGAGGTGGCCTTTCATTTCTTCAGCACTCTAAAAAAGTTGAAACTAAATCCCTCATGGAATCATCTGCTTGATTGGCTTTGTTGGAAAAGAGATTTCACTAAATGAATGTATATTGTGTATAGGTTAGATTAGGAAAGATAGATAGGTGTGGAAAATAAGCTCAGCCTTGTGAGCATCTTTTCGGTTCTAGATTATTTGAAGAAAAAGTAAAAAAACAGAAAATACAAAAATAGTAAAAAAGTAGAAAAAGAGGGCAGTTTCTAAAGCAATGGTATAGCCGCATACCCAAAAAATAGTCATGCTAAAAGTGCGCAAGTCTAAATGTTGCTACTAGTGCTTAAATATGTCTTGTTCAGTTATCTAGCCTAATCATAACTGAACATGTTTTAAATTTATTGCTGATAAGTTAGTGAAAGAAAGGATAGTCAAATTGTGTAAGCTTGACTTATCAAAAAAGATAGATTAGGAAAAGGTACTGGTTCCACATGCTCAAAACAGAACCAAAGAGGAAAACAGGGATGAAAAAAAAACTGTGTATCCTAGCCCTAATTTTTCTAAATCTTATTTTCATGCAAAATAATATTTGTGTGCAGCTTGTCTTTTATGCCATAAATACATGAAAAATCAGACTATCTAATCCTGATTTGGTCATTTTTCAATTTCATGTTTTAGTTTAGTGAATCAAATCCTGTCAAACATCTTAATATTGACAGTCGATCTAGCATAGGTAGAGAAACAAAGGAGTTCATCAATTTAATCTGAACTCCTGGCGAATATAAGTGTAGAATTAGATAGTGTCATTTTTCAAAAAAATTATGCCAAAGTGTTGCTAGTCTAAATGCACCCGAAAGAAGAAAAAATGTTAGGGAATATAGTTGGGTAGGTAGAGATGTCTTTGATGCTAATCATGCTATCAATTTTCAGAAATAGCATCAAGAAAGAAATAAATTTGTGCCAATGGATAAAGCACTAGTCTTCAAAAGCCAGAGATCTAAAATTCTGGACACCTCCTGAAAAGGAGTTGCCCTCCCCAAATGGAGCCACTGTTAGTCATTAGTATTTTTCACCTGTTAATGATGACTATTTTTTCTAAGCTGAGTTTTCTAGAAGCTGATCTCCAAACTATCTAATCTGTCCTCTAGAAAACACCCCAAAACAATTTTTTTGCCCTCCTAACCCTTCCAGTCAGCCTATGATGAGAAAAACCCATTTGTCAAGTCCTATCTGGTTTCAGTCAAATAACCTTGTCCATATTTTCCATAGATGAATATTATCTGTTGTCATCCCCCTTATTCCTCAAGCCATTCAGTGTCCAACTATTGACAAAAGTCTCTGCAACCCTATCCCTGGTTACCTGTCACTTAAAGAGCTGATCATACCAAAGAAAAACACTCAGAATCCATCAAGATCACCCCTAAGTTAGGTAGTGGCGCTTTAGGAAATCCTTTCCTTGGAAAAAACACCATGAGCCAAAAGCAAATGTTCAATACCAACCAGCCCTAAATTAGCACCTAATCTGCAAAAACAAATCTTGATCCATCCATAGGTCGCGCCAATAAGAGGTCTTTCTGTCTCAGTCCAGAAGGAGCTCAACCAAGATCCAATACAGAAAAAGATAAGTATGCTCATTGTCTAAAAGAACATGCTTAGGTCAGGAAAAATCTCCATAAGACCCCTAGGAAGCTCTTCAGAGTTCAAAGTCATTTTTTTGTTACATCTCTACAGGGGTGTGATTGCAACAATGATCAATGTGTGAAAGAGAAAAAGAACAAAGTCAAAAGGGTCCTGCATGCTGAGTTAGACCCTCAGTGAAACAAGTAAAATACAGCAAATAAAGGGCTGCTAACTGGTGTAGTCTAAAAGCCAAAGTTGCCTAAAAACAGAGAACAGCATCCAAGTCATATGAGTGAAAAAGACTGATGTTATGATGCTCAGCAGTGTTTCAGCATATCCTCCAAAAAAGCAATTTCAACATGCTTTTGCAAACAAAGTCAAAGGGAGGTTAGTCAAATATGTCTAGCAAGAAAATACTCTCCATATTCAAATCACATGGTTTCTAGTCTAAGGTTCACAGGGATGTTTTACAAAGGATATATATCTTAGACCATGTCTTATAAAGTAAAATGTCAAATTTCACCTTCTTGCCCATTTGATATGATACCAAGAAAACATGTGATTTGCATAAAGATGATACTGTTTTGAAAAAGATGAAATATCATATCTACAGTGCTAACCTCCTTCATTAGAAGCAGATAGTTAAGAGCGCAGTAAGAACCTCCTCCAGAAAAAGAGCAGATGGTTGGGAACATAATAGGACCTCCTTCGTTGAAAATTAGATGGTTAAGGGCACAATGAAAACCTCCTTCATTTAAAAGCAAATGGTTAAAGGCATAGTGCAACCTCCTTCATTCAAAAAAGCAGAGGGTTAAGGTTTCAAGGTGATTTCAGAAATTGTGAGTCACCTCTTTCCAAAAAATGGGCAAAAGATTCATCAGCAGTTTTTCATATGGTTTTGAGTAATTTTCCTTTTGAAAGACAGGTTTGAAAGACAGTGATAAAACCATAAGGTTTCATAGGTTGAAAAACCTATCTCATATCACAAGCAAAGGATAGCTACTAGTGTTTAAAAACTCTGACCCTATATTTCTGACAAACTCATTCAAAGGATAAATCACAGGTTGCAATATTGACTAAACAAGCCTCTTATGGTTGGTTAAAATTGATAGGCCTAAAGCTCAGTTTCTAAATGTATCTGCAAAATGATATAAGGGACAAGCCACCTAGTTGACTGATGAAAAAAGGGCCTTTTAACTTTTGGATAAATTCATTATGTGATCAAAGCTAAACTCCTTCCAAGTTATGGATGAAAGGAAAACTTTGAGAGTTACCTGTTCAGATCAGTCAAAGGCGAACTTTGAGAGTTACCTGTTCGAATGAGTCGAAAGCAAAGGGCATACTATTAAGACATATGAGTTTGCATTAAAAGATGGCCTTTTCATCACAAATTTTATGAGATAAAAACATTATCTACATAAAATTCCAAAGAGAAGGATTGTCTTTAAGATCAAAAGGGTTTTCCCCAGGAATGACATGGAAAGCACAGTTAGAAAGGGCAGCAAGATTAGAAAGACTGTAACATAAAAACCTGAGTTTCCTTTACAAAACATAAGTGCTAATGTTTAAAAGTTTTTCAAATTTTGAAAAAAGGAGGAAAAGTTTTTGGTTTTTCTTTTGAAAGAAACCCCTATAAGTATAAAGGACATAAACCAAGCTCTCATTACGCTCGTTAGCATTCTCACCAAGGAAAGAGGCATTTTTGAGCGATTGTGAAGAAATTACAGGCTTAAATCTCAGCATGGCGCACCTGTAGCAAGGACACAGTGTAATTTCTGAAGTTGTGCGGCGCACCTGTAATGCTGCATGGCGCACCTGTGTCGGGCGCCCAGGCCGACCCGACAGGCCTTTCTGCGTGGCGTGTTTGGCGCTAAATGCCTTCCCACTTCAAAATAAATCCAAACGTTTTTTGCCCACTTCACCAAGGATCAAAGGGCCTAAAAAACTCATTTTTAAGGTATCCCTCGCTCCTTGGTCAGAGTTTGAGTTCAAAAGGGGGTTTTAATCAGCATTTTCAAAAGAAAATAGGTGTTTTCTTGTGCTATAAAATAGTGAAGGATTTATACAGTCTCCAGTGGAAAACAGGTTTTGCAAAAAGTTCAAATCAGTTTAAAGAGTCACCTGATTATGATTTCAAAGATAAAAAGTGGTTAGAGGATAGGGTTTCTGTCAAGTTTAAAGGAGTTTTTCTTGCTGTATATTTCAAAGGATAAAAAACAGAGTTTGAAAGTGAATGTGCTGTGTGTCAAAACAAAAGGACAGTTGTCTTCAAAATCCACAAACAGTCCTTATAAAAACCCTCATTCCTCAAACACAAATGCTGAAGGGATGAAATGGTTTTCATTCAACTCATGCCTATTTGATAAACTACAGAAAACAGTGATCCTTAAGGGAGACAGATTTTGTTTTGACAGGCCTATCACTTAGTAAAAAGGGGTGCTTTTATGTTTTAGAAAAATAATAATCATCCAACAGAGAAGTAGTCTTATTCAAAAATTAGAAACAGTGTTTTCTAAAGGTTACAGTCTATATTTCAGATCAGTCCATTAAAGCAGTGCTACCAAAAGAGACATTGTTTTCAAAGGGACATATTTATTTCTTCAAACAACCACAGTAAACAGTGATCTGAGGAGAAGGAGTTCATACAGTCAAAATCAAGGAGAGTTGATTGTGTCTTAACAAACTTGTGGGCTGACTAAGGATAGACTTGGTTTTTCTCAAAGAGTAAAGGGCGTGTTGATTGAAGATTTATCTCAGTAAACATTTGAGACAGTTTGCCTTGGTGAATCAGCCAAGGATCTCAGAAACAAAATGCCTCCTAAGCTAGATAACAGAAGTGGTCCTCACAAAAGGTATGAACCTTTTTCAACTGAGGAATTAAATGCCTCTCCTTTAGCGCTCTTTAACTTTCATGAAGTAGGATGTTTGGAATTTTGTCAAAAGGTTCAAGAGGTGAAAATTTATCTTCCCTTGACACATTTGTTTGCTTTAAGGCTGCAAGGGAAGCATGTTCATCTGGCAGGTTTAGACTTCAAGCTCTCTCCTAGAACTATCTCCAAAGCTACCAAAAATCCATATATCGGAGAAAAATGGTTTAAGCAGAGCTACCTAGATTCAGATCAATACAGACCCTTGTTGAAACCAGAACATCGGGATGCATGCCCATATATTTTTCCTTTTTCCTATCTGTTGACCAGCTATGCTCCTCTCATGAAGATCATCATGAAGTATTTCACATGTGAAGGGAGGTTTTCACAGGTTTATGCTTATCATATTAGGCTACTCATGCACTTCACAAGAACCCAATTGCTAAACCTACCCTTCTTCCTCTATAAAAGAATTGAAAAAATGGCTTCTACTGTTCAAAAGAAGCCTTCCTCTTAGCAGCAAGATTGTCTTTTCATCATTCCCTTATCAATATCGTCATCCTCTATCAACTTGAGAAAAAGGGAGTTTCTTGGGACTCTTTCATTTCACATCCCGATTTCGCCACTGCTTCTTCATCCCATGCACCTCCTTTACCATCCACTCATCATTTTTCTCCTTCTTCTAGTAAACCCGCTCCTAAGAAGCAAAAATCTCCTATGATTGAAAGTAAAGAGGAGCAAAGTGAGAAAGAGAAAAACAGTGAAGAGGAGAAAACTGAGAAAGAAAAATAAAGTGAAGAGGAGAAAAGTGAGAAAGAGAAAAAAAATGAAGAAGAGCACAGTGAAAGGAGGCAAGCAAGTGATGAGGAGAAACAAATTGAAGAATCCAAGCACAGCAGTGAGCATGAAGAAAGAAATTATGAAGAGCTAGAACAAATTGATGATGAACACAACAGTCACAAAGAGGAAACTGTTGGTAGCCCACACAGCAGTGAGCATGATGGTTATGAGGCACAAAATAGTGAGGATTCAGAGCCTAACAGTCATGAAGAAAGCAAGGACAAAAGTGAACAAGGCAGCCCTCAAAGAGACATCTAAAGTGATAGCCAAGGCACTTATGAGGAGGGTCAAGACAGTCCTCAAAGGGACACTTTTGATGAAAAATAGGAAAGCCCACCAGCCAGCAAAGATGATGACAAACAAAGCCCAAGCAGTGAGCATTCTAAAGAAGGAAGCCTTCAAAAGAAGGAAAAAAATGACAAAGATGATGATGGGAGCAGCAAGGGCAAAGACCAAATAGAGCATGTGCTAGCTGCCTCTCCTAGGCAAGGGGCCATGCTTTCTTCTCCAAAGGTAACAAAGTCCCAAACATCAAGAAAGAATGTGGCTCAAGTTTTAACTGCTAATGTTACTAGAGCACTCCGAAGCAAAGGCAAGTTGCCCAAGCAACCCATTATTGAATTACCAAAGAAAAGGAGAACCAAGAAGGCCACCCAAAGCAAGGGAAAAGAGAATGAGGAAAGTAGCCATGAGAAAGAAAGGGATTTTGATATAATTCAGATAAACAGTGAGGACAGTGACAATGAGGCTAGAATCCTTGAGGCCCTCTTGCGAAATAGGGAATATCAAATTCATTATCTACAAGCAGATCTAGAGAGCTCAAAAGTCTTCATCCATGTCCTATAGATGTAGAATAAGCAAATGAGTGGTCAAATGGCGATATTTGAGGCCCGAGCTTTCAAATATCAAAGGGAGGCCTCCAAAGCACAAACTAAGCCTGATGAACTTATTTGTGAATTCAATGACACTGAATAAGAGGAACAACCAAGGAGGAAGAGGCCTAGGACTATGGGTCTCAAAAGGGCTTTGGAGAAAAAAAAAGAAGAAGAGGCAGCCCTTTTCCGATCTTTTCCTCTTACTTCTCTACTCACCCAAGAAATAGAAAAAAATAGAGAAGCATGGCTTGAAAGGGAAAATAAACACTTGGAGGATAATTTGGGAAAATCTAATAGAGACTTAAAACTTCAAACGAGAATGACTGGGCACTATAAAAAGCTAAATCAATTTGCCCGAAGGAAACTGAAGGTTACACAAGAAAAACTCAAGGTGGCCCGAAAGAGGCACCCAGTACAAAAAATGAAGAAAGGCATATCAAGGCTTGAAATTTTGGCCTCCGCTTCTCAGGATGCTTCTGAAAACCCATGAGGGTCATGCTCGCCAGAATTGGGCATAATTCGACAAGTTTTTGTTTTTTAACATTTTTGGGCTTTTTGCAGAAAATCATGGGCATCGCCATTTTAGTTTGAAGCATCCTAAAAGGTTGAAAGTGGTATCATTGGATGCATTAATTTTAGGGGCATCTACTTAGAAAATTTCAAATCAAATGAAAATGTTTTGGTCCCCCAAAATGGCGAAAAACAGTCACTTTTTCAACACTTTGCCTCGCATATCGGCAAAGGCTAATTTCTGGGTTTTTGCACAAAGGTCAGTTTTTCACAAGCTTATTTTGATTAGTTTGAGGAAAAAAAAAGTATTTTCAGAAACTAGACATCTAGGGCTTTCCAACGAGCCATCACAGGCCTTGTTTCGACATCGTGAGGTCCTGTAAAAGTTTCCCACAAGACAGGGAATTTTCTGCTGATATATTTCTCAAGCATTTTTGTGAAAAATGCAGTTTTCTGTACTGGCTTCTCCAAATGTGATTTTAACCTTTTTTGGCCATTTTCAGTTGGGAAAAGTCAATATAATTCCCTTTTTTAGCATTTTTTAGATATTTTCATAGATATTTTGTGCCTTGGGCAAATCAGATATTTTTGATGGGCCAATGAGCTTGCTAGTTGCACTAAGAGGTTCTACTTCACTTTGGCCTATATATTCCAAAGGATTTCATTGTAAACGAGGTTGAACTTGATGATATAGAGAAATATATGATTATAAAAGCTTGGAATAAATACTTGTCTCATGAATTGGATAGTTTCTTGAATGTTTTGGATGATGAAAGAGGACTGTTGTTGGATTCCTTGACTTAGTAAAATGGTATATTGTTCCTCTTTGTTATGTTTCCTTATTTTTCATACATATTTCCATGTTTTCTTGCTTGAAGTAGGTCAGTAAAGAATAGATTTGAGACATGCCCATGGAGGCACCTCAAGTTTCCTGATTTTACTACAACTTATATGTTTTTATTCCTTCTTAGTCATATTAAATAACTCTTAATTGCTCTTTGATCACTGAAGAACTTGTTTGCTTGTTTCATTTATGGTTGTTATGCATGCTAAGTATGATTCATGGCATGCCCTGCTTACTCATGGCTAGTCAAAGCTCCATCTCTGAAACCTTTCTTTGAGTTTTTGATTGTCTTAGTTGAACCAAAGAGGTATTGTATCGATCTTGCCCTTTTCCTAAAACTCTGCAATCTTAGTTCAAAGTGCCCGATAGCTCAAAATACTATGTCTAGGAGTTCCCTCTTAGTAGCTTGAGTTATTTGTTTGTCTTAATTGTTTTTCCCCAAAGTCTGATAGTGATTTTCCTAAAGTTAGAGAGTCATATATCTCTATGTATCACTTGAATGTTTATTTTTATGCATCTATTAGTTTGAAGTTACATTTATCATGATTAATGGTTAGCGCTACCATATAAATGTCTACTATTGAACTATTTATGTTTAAAAAGCCTTTGTCCTTCACAAAACTTAATGTCCATCCCATTTCATTCCACCTAAAGATCCATTTTACCTTGATCAAATCAGCCCTTCAATATACCTTGTCCACCATCTGAGGCTTTCTCGACCTTTTCAACCCCATAGCCCAGTTGATCTAACAATCTTTTTATCTATTTAAAGCTTTGATCAGTTCCTCCCTTAAAAAACCTAAAAACTAAACCAAAAACCAAACTTAACAACTAGCCTAAAATTAGAAACATAAGAAGCAAACAACTATACATCCCTTGCACAAATAGAGAGAGTCCTCTCTGAGTCCAGGAAGGCTAGGTCCTTGGGCTCCAAAGTTGGCTTGATGTTACCCTGTTATTTGGCTTACCAATATGCCAAATCATGGGACCCTAACAGATGGAAAGTGGTGCTATGGGCAAAGGAAAAACAGAATGATGAGATCATGGGTAGCAAAAATGATGGATATGGGAGGCATAAGCCCATAAGGATCTCTTTTAGGAGTGGTAGGGTGACCATGGAATGGAAAAATGGTAGAATAGTGAAACAATTTCCATAAAGATAATGAAGGCAGTGATATTTCTAAAACTCACAATATTCAAGGAATTTTGTTTTTAGAAATCTAAAACCAATATTTAGTCATATATAGATAGTAAAAATTACTGATGACTAATAGTGGCTCCACTTGGGGAGGGAAGATCCTTTTCAGGAGGTGTCCAAGACCTCAGAGTTCAAATCTCTGAGTTTTGAAGACCAGTGCATTACTTGCACTTGGTAGATTTTTCTTCTTCATCTCCTGATGTTCTCTTCAAGCTGTGATCTCAAAATCAAAAAGACATGTTTGCTTCAACCTCATTTCTACCTACCCATCCTACTTTGCCTAGCATTTTTTCTTCTTCTAGGTGCACTTGGACTAGAAAACCCTTGACATTATTTTCTTTTGAAAGCATAAAAAACTATCTAGTTGTACACTTATCACTTCCAGAAGTTTAGATTAGGCTAATGAACTCTTTTATTCTCTACCTAGTATACTCATCTGTCAATATTAAGCTATTTAACAGACTCTATTCTCTAACCTACTAACATGAAATTCAAAACACAATCAAACCAGGATTAAGCAATATGATTTGCCATGGGCTGTGGCATTTGGACAGGCTGCACACATACATTATTTTGTACAATAAAAAACTAGATAATGTGAGGGCTGTGCTTCAGAATTTGTTATGCGTCCCTCTCATTTTCTTTGGTTCAGATTTATTCTTTGGGAACCAGCAATATTTCCTAATCTAATCTATTGACAAGCCAAGATTAAATTGTTTGACAAGTCTTCTTTCACTAACCTATTAACAGAAATTTAACACATGTTTAGTCATGATTAGGCTAGATGACTTAATAAGATTCTTCCTTTTCAACAAGTATTGGCATTTAGGTTTGCACATTTTAAGCAATACTCTTTTTTGGTATGGGGTTGTACATATTCTTTTTCCTGCCCTCTTTTTCTTCTTTTATCTATTTTTTGTGTTTTTTCTTTTCTTTTTTCTTCTCTTGTTTTCTTCTTCTTCTTCTTCTTCTTTTCTTTTTTTTTTCGTATCTTTCATCAAGAAAAGTTATGTACAATGAATGAAAGCTTCAGACTAGGAATTTGGACAAAAATAGTGCTTGAGAGTCCTGCCATTAGCAAGACCTCGAAATAACTCTACTCCATCTAGCTCTTGTAAAAATAAAGAATTGTCACCTCTAACTAAATGAATGATGTAAGGACCCTTCCAAAAATTTTCAATTTTTCCATGCTTGCCTTTGTCCTCCCTCCTTGAATCCCATTTCAACACTTTGTCTCTTTCAAAGACCTTTCTTAGGTGAACTTGGTATTCCTCATTAGTTTTAAAATAGACAATGATGTCATCAAGGTATATCATAATGAAGTAACTTAAGTCCTCAATGTTTTTCATCAGTAATTTTTTTCTTTCTATATATGACTAAATGTTTATCCTAGATTTCTAGAAACAAAATTGATGAATATTGTGAGTTCTAGAAATCTCACTGCCTTCATTATCTTTAGGATCATTTTTTCACTATTTTACTATCCTATCATATCATGGCCAGCCTATCACTACCAAAATACACATCATGGGCTCATGCCACTCATTTTCACTATATTTTTCCACCTTTGACCTTACCACTCTATTTTTACTTTCCCAACCCTTTTTCTTACACCTTGGATTGCCAAGTAGCCTAACCTTTTCCCCTATTCAGCAAATGCCTCAAGAATTGGTGGTATCAAGCTACCTTTCTAGGATATTTAGATAAATCAAAGTCATTATTTTTTAGGGTTGCAATGCATAAGTTTTGTCAAAAACTCAGTTTTTCACCTAAAAACCCTAAGTCGAGTTTTCAGCCAAAATCCAAGTCCAAAAAACCTCCCACTAGGTCACCTAGGGTTTCACAGGTCATATGATTGTTTTGGTGTTCAAAATATTTGTTTTTCCTGTGCCAAGAGGCTGCAATAAAAGAGGAAGAAGGATAGCACATGATTATCCAAAGGTATCAAAAATCCTTCAAGGAATGCCTCCTTGGTCAAATCACAACTTCTGCAAAAAGACAGCTGCCCATCTTAAAAATTTCTGTAGGAATGATTGAGATGGCTATTAGCAAAAAAGGAGGTAAGGTGAGAGGCCAAATTATCAGAAAGGACATTCACAACAAAGAAGAAAAGGCATGCCTAATCTCAAAGAGAATCAGGGGTTTTATGACTGATAGGCTAAAAAGTGTTGCCAAGCAAGGAGCCAATGCAAAAAACCACAAGGACATAGGCACATCAACCCAACCAAGGATGAATTGAAGATTTCTAGAAATTATAAATGAAGAAGGGAAAAATCCCTAAAGCCTAAACTTTGAGAAGGTAGGCAAATAAGTGAAATGAAGACCATAAATCTCCATGATGACAGTAGGTAGAAGTTTGAAGAATGATATCAGAAGGTCACCTCCATGGTTTATCAAGGCAACAATACTTCAATGCATAAAAAGGAGGGAAATAAAAAGAGTATTAGTGTGAGGGAGACTAAGCCTTCAAGTGCAGTCAATTTCCCTCAAAATGGTCAAAGGGAAGAAATCATAAGGTTAAGTGTCAAAATGGAACACCAAGCCAATCATGAGTTTGTTGTAGAGTAACTAATATTGTCAAAACTCCAAACCATGACAAAAAATACCAAAGCGCTATGTCATAGGCACCTGTGAAGATCAAAAGTGGCCAAGGGAAGACATGGCAGACCTAATTTGTAGTCTTTCTCAAATTAAATGAATCATTGTTAAAAACAATAATAAAAACACATGTAAATATCACCCACACTCAGAGATATCAAAGGGGGTAAAGACATGAGTACCAAACTTCATAATGGATGCAAGAAACATTTTGACACTAATAGGGTAAAGGCAGGTACCTCAAACATTTTTTTAAAGAAGTCACCCTTACTAAATGAGTTTAAAGAGATCTATTAGATTTCAAATGACAGAGAGGGAAATTTTTAAGGTTTTATTATGATAGGATGGGTAAGAATAGAGTGTCAAAGCATCAAACAGGTCAAGGAAATAAAATCCATCATATCAGTTACCTAAGAACAAAAAATTTCTAGTTATAATTTATTGTTCCAAGGGTATAAAAGCATCTCATTTGTCACTCAAGCTCATTTATCATTTGCATAAGAGAGTGAAACTTTTCCAAAGAGAGATTTAGGGATTTCTGGCAGACTTTGGGAAGGAAGAACTTGGTGCTACACTCCTGGAAAACCTTGCTACGCCCCTTTGTGTGCGTTCCTCAGAAAATATAACCCAGCATTGCGTGCCTGTGAGAGGACGCTGCGCGTTTACAGCGTGCAGAACCAAATCAACTACTCCGCCCGGTGCAACGTGTTTGCACTACCCATTTACAACACGTGCAGAGGTTCGATAGGCCCAAACTGCTATGCGTAGGGATGTTCAGAGGGGCCGGATAGCTCATGGAGCTCTGCTGGTGCTATGCACCTGTCCATTCAACACTGCATGAAGAGGCCCGACAGGCCCAAACTGCTATGCGCAGGGACGTTTAGAGGGGCCCGACAGCTCGTGTAGCTCTATCGGTGCTACGCGCTTGTCCATTCAACACTACATGAAGACCGCCCGAAAAGCCCGAAAACTATGCGCCTGTGCTACGTCTTTTAGGCCGACCCGATAGCCATACAGGGACCCGAATTCTACGCTCCTATGCTACGCATTTAGCTAGGGAGCTCTAGAAGCCTATGCAAGCCTCCAAATGCCTCAAAGCTCCTCAAATCCTCTTCTTGGTGCCTCATGAAGATTGTTATAAGAGGTATTTAGATACCTTCCACCCTTTCATACCGTCTAAAAGGTAAAATTATATACAAATGTAAAGAAGAAAAACCCTAAAAGAAGAATAAAACCTAATCTCCCTGCTAACAACATTGTTGTTTAAAGGGCACCCATCCATCTACATACTGAAGGCACACTAAGACTGCTTTGCTAAGAAGTTGCTCCTCTACCAAAATAACATATCCATTTGCAAAATTAGCCTCCACACTGCCAAGCCTTAACATTACTTTTCATCATCATCTCACTTACCCTCTCCATATCATTTCACAAACAGTTTCGGGGTTTTGATTTCAAGGCAAGAGTAAAATATAAAATGTCTAGAGAAGGCAGTGGTGATAGTGGCAAGGGAGGCCAAAGGTCGAGGGGACAATAAAGAAAGGGTGGAAGAGTAAACAGGTTTGAACCTTTGAACATGAAGGAGTTGATAGCCTCCCCTACAACAGTTGCATATTTCCAAGAGGTGGGTTGTTTTGATTTCTGTGAAAGAGTACAAAGAGTCCAAAGTCACCCTGAGTTGACCAGACTTTTTATCCTCAACCCCCATGACCATCAAGTGCACCTAGCTGGGGTAAATTTTGAGCTATCCACCAATACAGTTGTTATGGCCACTGGGATACCTTGTATGGGAGAAAAATGGTTCAAGCAGGTGAATTTGGACCTGAGCCATTATCAAATTTTCTTGAAATCAAGATACCAAGATGATTGCAAAACTATTTTTCCCTTTTCCCATTTGTTTAAGAGATATGCCCCCTTAATGAAAGTCATCATGAATTATTTTACATGCGAGGGGAGGTTTTTTAGACTTTATTCATACCATATAAGACTACTTATGCACTTCACTAGGGCCAAGCTGCTACATTTTCCCTATTAACTTTATAGAAGTATTGATAAGATGTCATACATTGTGCAAAAGAGACCTCCTTCACAACAAACGCAAACTCTTTTTCGCCAGTCTCTTATCAAGATGATTGTGTTGCATCAATTAGAGCAACAGGGTATCCCATGGGAATTTTTCATCACCCATGATGTTTTCACAAATCCACAGCCTCTTCATCTGCAAAGTTTACCCTCATCATCTCATCCACCTTATTCCATTCCTCCATCACCCCCCACTGACCATGATTCATCCTCTCCACATGAATCCTCTCCTAAAGAAAAATTCTCGCCCTCACCTTCTCCTAAACCATCAAAACAAGAAGAGAACAGTGACAAAGAGGAAAATGATAGTCAAGAGGAAAAAACAAAGGATAGTGACAAAGAGGAAAATGACAGTCAAGAGGAAGAAACAAATAATGAAGAAGAAACAAAGGACAGTGAAGAAGAAAATGACAATGATGAAGAGGACGGTTTAGAACAGGATGATGATGAGGAAGAAGAGACAAATGAAGAAGGAACTGATAATGAAGAGACGGATTATGAAGACAAAGGCAGTGATGAAGAGAAAAGCAATGATAAAGAGGATAAAGAGGAAACAGATAGTGTTGAATAGGCAGATGCAGATGTTGATAAAGAGGAGGAAGAGAGCAGTGATGAAATAAAAAGTGACAAAGAGGCCAACATTGATAAAGATGATAACAGTGAGGAAAATGCAGAAGATAAATGTAGCATGGATAAAAATGAAAACAGTGAGGAAATTACAGAGGACAATAAATAGGTTGAGGAAAATGAAGAAACTGATAAAGATACCTCTAACAGTGACCCCACAGAAAATGATAATGACCATGATAATGATGAAGAGGAAGAAGAAGGTAGTGAGCAATGCAATGATGAAAAGAACAGTGACAAAGAGGCTAGAAATGAAGAAGAGGAGGACAATGCAGAAAATAAGGACAACAGTGACACTTATGAAACAAGCCTCATTCATGAAGATAGTGACAAAGATGAACAAAATGAAGATGATAATTGTGTAGAAGGTAAAGAAGAGGCTAATGAGAGTCATCAAACTAATGACAAAACCATTATGACTGATAGCCCTAATAATAATGACAACAGTGACTCTATGAACCAAAAATTCAACCAAGAGGTTGATGACAGTGGTAAAGATCATAACAGTAATGCTAGCATGGAGGAAAATGCAAGTGACTCGCAAGAGGGCAGTCAAGAACAAAATGCAGAAGACATAAATAAAGAGATCATTGATGAAAAGAAAGGCAATCTTGAGATCAATCATGGTAAGAGCATTCTAGTAAACAAAATTGAGTTTCTCCCTCTTACATATCAAAAAGGATTAAGGCTTATGTTTTCTGCCCCCAAAAGGAAAAGGACCATGGCATCCTCCTCAGCTCAGTCACTATACAAAGGGAAACAAAAGGTAAAGGAAGAAGCAGACGATCATGAGGTTGAGAGGAGTTTGAGATCATTCAGGTGGACAATGATGAGGATAATGAATCAAGGATCATAAAATTTCTCCTCCAAGATAGGGCCAAGAGTGTGAATGATGCCCTTGATTTGGAGAACAGGCAGCTAGGAGCACAAATTTCAATCTATGAAGCTAGAGCCCTAAAGGCCTGGAAATAATCCCAAAAGGCATAGGTGAAAGTAGAAGATTTCATGGGCACCTATGAAGAGAGTGAAGATGAGGAAGGAAAATCTAGGAAGAGACCTAGAACCAAGTGGTTAAAGAAGGCATTGGCAAAACAAAGGGAACAAGAATCAACCCTAGTGGAATAACTCCCTTTAGATGAGATTTTGGCCATGGAGATAGCACATGATCGAGAGCCTTGGTTGGAGAGAGCCAACATACACTTGGAGGCTAAATTGAAGAAAGAAAATCAAGATCTTGACCTCCAGAGAAGGATGAATAAACATTATGCCCAGAGAAACCAAATTGCAAGGGCGAAACTGAAAAAGGCTCAAACCAAGATCCAAGAGCTAAAAGAGGAAAAGGCCCAAGCTAACCTTGGAATATCAGCACAAGATTCTCTATAGGTCTCTCAAAACCCATGAGGCACACATCCACCAAATTTGGGAGAATTTTGACATTTTTTTGTTTTTTTCTAATTTTGAGGGCCATGGGGTAGCACCCGTGGTGCTATGCTTTTTATCAGAGCATATTCAGGAGGAAAGGCTTACATTTTTTTAATCCTCAGCTTGAGTATGGCATGCTCACAAATTTTCAGGTCAATTGGAGTTTTTTTGGTCCTCCAAAAGGGTAAAAAACACCCTAATTTTCACCTTTCTGCCTAGTTTTCAAGACATGTGTTGTGCCTTTACCAGTATTGGAATGTTTGATTTTTGAATAGGTTACAGAGGTCCAATTAGAAAACCAATGGTATATCTGGAAAGTAGACTCAAAGATCTTTCCAACGAGCCTTCATGGAGCCTATTCCGACATCAAGAAGACCTTCAAAACATTGCTGCAAGTTAACCCAGTTTTCGTGCTCCAGTGCTACGCCCTTGGCATGGAAATTCATCCTAAAAACACAGTGCTACGCCATTAGCAGAGGAAAAGTAAAAAATGTATGCTTGGAAAGTTTTAGGAGGCATGGAAGAGCCCAAATGTCAATTTCTTTGCTAAAAATGCCTGAAAATATATTTTGTTTTAGATATTTTGTACCTTGGGCCTTGCAAGGTCTCTAGGACAATAATGACATTTCTGATTAGCCAGTAGAATTATAGAGACTCTATTAGGTTTTATTCTCCTTAATTGTTAAAATAGCATTGAGGATTCATTGTTAATGTTGGCATTTGATGAGTTTTGAGAGCAATACATGGTTTTTTGAGGTTGAAGAGAAATTTGGTGTTGTAGAGCTTGTGAATGATTTTCTTTGATTGCTTATGATGACGGCTTGCTTGCAAGATCCCTGAGCTTGGTTAATGGTAATGTGTCTCTAATTTTTTCATATTTTCTTGTTTTTCATTTTTTCCATCGTTCTATGTTGCAGTAGATCAGAAAAGTATAGGCTAAGAAATGTTGTTTGAGGTACCTTAGTCCTTCCTGTTTACTGTTGTCTTTATGTTTTCCTTTGCTGGGTCAGTTTAAGGAATTCTTATCTACTCCTTAGACCCACCTAAGCTTTTTTGTTTCATTAATGGTTTAAGAAGGTAGTTTCCAAATATTTTTTATGGCTAGCCATGCTTACTTGATGCTATCTAAACTCTATTTGTGGAATCTCTCTTTTATGTGTTAATTTCCAGGTTTAGCCAAAGAGGCCATGTTTTGATCACGCCCTTTTTCCATGCTTCAGAAGTTTGCCTCAAAGTTATTTATAGCTCAATCAAATGATGTTTAGGAGTTCCCTCTTCATTGATTAAAGTTATTTGTCATCTTATATGTTTTCAAACCTTGAAGGTGAAATCACTAAAGTTAGATAACTTTTATTGCTTTCTCTGTTTCACTAAATTGCTCATCTTGAATGTCTATTTGTTTAAGTATTGTCATTGAGTTAATGGTTTTCCCTATCTCATGATTATTATCTTTTGCTTATCAGTATTTTAGACCTTCTTGTTTATGGGTATTTGATAAAGTATACTTCACTGCCCTTTGCCATACCTTGTTCACCAACTTAATGTCCATTTCACTTCACACATAACTTTAAAGATCCATTGAACATACTATATTTGCCCTGTGATGCACTCTAACTCATTGTTGAGATATCCATGACTTTCATAGACTACATAGCCCAATGATTTGATGACCTCTCACTCCGCCTATCCTACTTGATCATCTTACTCAACCTGGAAAAAAAGAAAACCTTACACAACAACTATCCTAAAATCAACCATTTAAAGCAAACAAGTTCACATCCTTTGCATACAATAGAGAGAGCCCTCTCTGAGTCCAGGAAGGCTAGGTCCTAGGAATCCAAAGACCGGTATGATGTTACCATGTGCATTTGGTTTTCCAATTTGCTAAATTACGAGAACTTAACACCTTTGACGTTGGTATTCTTAGAGGACTAATGTGGGTTATCATTGTGGTGAAGAGATTTAGCACGTATGGCATACTAAATAATGACTACATTATTAATGCATACACAATGAAAAAATATTGTCAAGCTACGTATTCAAGGGCACATAGGTCCTATTAAACAATACGTGATATTTTTTTTAAAGGTGACTTATAGTATAATATTAAAAGATTTCAAAACAGATTTCGATTTTTTATTTTAATATAGTCCATTTTTAAAGGATTTTTTTGAAAAGTTAATATATTATATTAATTTTTTTGAAAAGGGCTTATTATAAAAGATTTTTTTAGATAAATATTTTTTCATAAAATATTTTTTATATAAAACAGAACTTAGGGTTTTATTGAAATTTTTTTTTTGAAAAAAGATCTTTGCAAAGCTTATAAAATAAGAAGTTTAGGGTTTCATAATAGAAGAGAATTTTGTTGAAGAAAGATGGATTTCCTAAATTTCCAGCTCGAGTTCCTGCCGTTTACAGAGAAATATTATGATGTGTGGGCCATTAAGATGGAGACCGCATTGAAGGCTCGTGATGTTTTGGATCATGCACTGTTTAGGTTTTATGAACCAAAAGATGACAAAGAAGAACTAGCTCTCACTAATGCAGAGAGAGGACAATAGAAAATATACAAAAAGAAGAATGCACAAACATTGCAGCTTATCCAACAGGGAGTGGACTGAACAGTGTTCTAGAAGATTATGATCACATCTTCAACAAAGACATCATGGGAGACCTTGGCGACAAGCTATAAAGGTATGGCCAAAGTCAATATTGTTAAATTCCATAATACTAGGAGATGTTTTGAAAGTTTTCAGATGGAGGAGAGAGAATACATTGATTAATTCATGAGTCAAGTCATGATTTTCGTAAATCAATTAGAAATTTATGGTGAAGATATTAAATATCAAACAGTAGTTGAGAAGGTCCTCAGATCTTTGTCTACCAAATTTGATGTTGCGGTAGCATCCATAGAAGAAGCCAAGGATTTGGAAACACTCATAGTTAATGAGTTGATGGGATCACTTCTATCACATGAGGCAAGGATAAACATAAATAAGGATTCCACTTTAGAAATCTTTTTCATAAGAAAAGTTTTTATTTCAAGAGACAAAGGTCAAAGAAGAAATAGATCAAGAGGAAGAAGATATGGTGGTCAGAGAGATAGTCAAGAAGAGACAGAACATGAAGCGGAATAAACAATGGAAACTTCAACAATAATAAAAGGTTTGACAAATCAAATTTGAGATGTTATTATTGCAATAAATTTGGTCACTATGCATGTGATTGCAAGAAGAGGGTAGTTGATCAAGGAAACCAAAGAGCTAATGTTAATACAAAGAATACTAACTCCATGTTCCTATATTTCCATACCATGTATGAACTGTATGATAATGTGTGGCTATTAGAAAGTGGTTGTAGTAACCACATGACAGGCACCAAGAATTTGGTTGCAAAGTAGGATCAATATGTGAAGAGAGACGTAAATTTGGGGACTGAAAACATTGTGGATGTAGATGGAAAATGAGTGGTTGACATTCTGACCAAACAGGGGGATCCCAAGACAGTCTCAGAGGTATTATGTTCCTAGTCTCAAACATAATTTGATAAGTGTTGGTCAATTTATGCAAAATGGATACATAGTTATCTTTCAAGGAAAAAATTGTGTTATTTTTTGGACACCTAATCCTCTATAGGTAAGTGTGGAAGGCAAACACTCAAAGAGGAGTCCAAGTGACCTTGTAATGTGGAATCCAAGAGTCACACCAATGTAATATAATGCACATTTATGGTTAATATAATGATATCCCACGCTTATATTATCTCCTTGTGTGTGTTTATCATGCAATGTTTAACATGGTATCAGAGCCTAGGCTAGTCCTGGGCATTTTCAGATTCTTTCAGCTCTCTGTTTGGCATGTCAACTATATCTGCTCCATCTAGGTACTCTATTCTAGGCTGCCTAGACTGTGCTCCTCCTCTAGAGCCAGTCAGTATTTCATTTTTTTATTATAGACCATTTTATAAAACACCTCTATGCATATTTCTACCCTAACACTCACTCTATTATTGTTCTCTCACTCGCACTAACGTAAATTCCCTTTTCTCCTATGCACTAAGAAATAACAAATAAAATTCATCCATTTGACATATTGCAGTCCTACATGTGCCATATTCTCTGCCCTTTGTGCGTTGAGCTATTAACACAATTCGATAAAGCTCATACACCACAATATTGTTTGTACAACTGTGTTAATACTATTGAAGTATTGATGTAGTGCATTGTGAGTCGGCTCACTAAAGCTTTAGGCAATCCACACTCCTCTATCTATTCACTACACATAATGCTCCATCTGAAAATCACATTTTTTTGGTGCTGATATTAACATCGACAACAAGCATCATATGAATGTTTGCCTCCTTCTGAGACAAACCCCCCATCTTTTGTGCCATTTTTGGATCTGAAAAACCCCCAAGCAAGCAGTTGATAGCAAAGGTGCAGATGACTAGGAACAAACTCTTTCCTCTAATCATGAATTACAATGATCATGTCATTTCTTTTACAGTTTCATGTTCGAATGATTATTTGTTATAGAAATTTTGGTTAGGACACTTGCACTTTTCTGGTTTAATATTTGTGCAGGAGAAACAAATGGTTAGAGGATTACCTCCCATCAAAGAACCTTCTAATACTTGTGAGTGTAGCATATTTGGAAAGGAACGTCGTGAAATTTTTCCAAAGAGAGTTGCATATAGAGAAAAGAAACCTCTTGAGCTGGTGCATACCAAATTGTGTGGATCTATAAGGACACATTGGATTGGTAGAAGTTGCTACTTTCTCACTTTTATTGATGACTATAGAAGAAAGACTTGGGTTTACTTCTTGAAGTAGAAATTTGAAACTTTTGCACAGCTCAAAGAATTCAAAGCCTTATTAGAGAACCAAAGCGATCAGAAAATCAAGGTATTGAGGTCATATCATGGTGGAGAATATGATTCTAAGGAATTCCATGATTACTACAAAAAACATAGAATCAAAAGATGGTTTACAACCAGGTACACACCGCAACAAGATAGTGTAGAAGGGAGAAAGAACACAATCATTATGAACATGGCAAGGAGCATGTTGAAAGGATGAAACTTATTCAATGAATATTGGTCAGAAGAAGTTGCATGTGTTTTTTATGTGATAAACAAATCTCCTGCAAAGAGTGCGATGAACAAAGTACTTAAAGACGCATGGTCAGGTATCTCTTGCAACATATCTCATCTCAAAGTGTTTGGATGTGTAGCCTATGCACATATACCTAAGCATCTAAGAGGTAAGTTGTGTGATAAAAGTGAAAAATGCATATTTACTGGTTATATTGAGCAGTCAAAATATTACAAATTGTATAACCCTGTCACCAAGAAGACAATAATTAGAAAATATGTTGTGTTCAAAGAACAAGAGTGTTGGAATAGGACTATAGACAAAACAATTGATGCATAAGCACCGATGATGGAAGAAGATGATGTAGTAGAAAAGGAGCAGCTAGAATCACAAGAGAAGACACCTAACAAATTCATGCCAGCAAGGACTCCAAGATTTTCAAAGCAGTGTAGATCTTCAAGCAGATCAACAGATTGAAATTCTCCCAGCAGTCAATCAAGTGATGAATCAAGCGATGGTAAGAGAAATATGAGAAGTTTAAAATATATTTACAATGATTTGGATGTTAGTTCAAATTTTGCATTGGTGTCATTCCAACCTTCTTCGTTTGGAGAAAAAATCAAAGATGAAAATTGGGTGCAAGCCATGGATGAAGAAATTAAAGCTATTGAAAGAATGATGCATGGTATTTGGTTAATTTGCCAAGAGACAAAAATCTCATTGATGTGAAGTGGGTGTATAATACAAAGTTGAATGATAAAAAGTGAAATGGAGAGATTTAAAGCAAGACTTGTAGAAAAATTATTCTAACAACAGATGAGAATAGATTTTGGAGAAAAGTTTGCTCCGGTAGCCAGATTGGATATTGTAAGAGAAGTTCTAGCCACAACGACTCAGAACAATCAGAAATTATATCAAATGGATGTTAAATTAGCTTTCTTGAATGGAATTCTAGAAGAATAAATTTATGTGCAACAACCTCGAGGTTATGAAGTTGAAGGTAAAGAAGATAAAGTTTACAGATTGAAGGAAGTGCTCTATGGACTGAAGCAAACACCTAGAGCTTGGTATAACAAAATTGATAGCTTCATGATCAGGAATGGATTTTGCATAAGCAAAATTGAGCATACCTTGTATGCAAAGGTAAATGACCATGGATAGATATTGATTCTTTTCTTATATGTTGATGACATGATTTTTAAAGGTGATGTTGATTTAGATGAATTTAAAGCAGTCGTGATGAAATAATTTGAGATGACAGATCTTGGTCTCATGAAATATTTTCTTGGCATAGAAGTTGAGAAATATGAAAAATGAATTTTTATTTTCCAAAATAAATATGCTAGAGATTTTGTTGAAAAGAATCAGGATGGAAAATTGCAAACATGTCTCTACACTAGTTGCAACAAGGATGATGAAGGACCATATGTCAATCCAACTCTATTCAAAATATTGGTTGGTAGCATCATGTATCTCATAACTACAAGACCAGATATTATGTAAGGACTGAGTTTTATTTCTAGATTTATATAGATTCCAAAAGACACACATTGGAGAGGAGGAAAAATAATTGTGAGATACATAGCAGGAACTATAGATTGTGGCATAGTTTATGCAAGTATAGAAAAGAAGGATTTGATTGGGTACACAGCCGATGATTTTGCGGGAAGTTTGGATGATAGGAAGAGCACTTCTAGTTATATGTTCCATCTTGGTTCAGGTATGATAGCATTGGCATCTAAGAAACATCATATTGTGACACTTTCATCAACATAAGAAGAATATGTAGTAGCAACATCAGCAATTTGTCATGCAGTGTGGTTAAGAAGAGTATTGGATGGACTCAAGCAAAAACAATGATCAACAACAATATATTGTGACAACACCTTAGTGATTGCACTATCCAAGAATAGTGTGTTTCATCAAAAGAGAAAGAATATTAATACTAATATCACATTATTAGAGAACTTGTGAGCTATAGAGAAGTTTACTTAAGCCTTGTAAATCTTGTGATCAAGCCATTAGTAAAAGATGTGTTTGAAATTCACAAAAGAAACTTGGGTGTTGTAAGCTTAGCTGAGACTTAGACGAGCAGACATGGTTGAGTTGTCATGAGTCATGTTTTAGTTTAAGGGTCGTAATTAAGAGGGAGCGTTAAAATAGCTAATTAACTCTCACATGAAAAAACTGTTATATTTAGAAAGTCAATTAAGTGAGCATTGAGTCAAATTAAGTTAAGTGATAAATGAACTTAAAGTATAATTGCTTCTCAAAGTATTTTAGGCTAGTCACAAGTAAAAAAAAATGTATAAAAACCCTTCAAATTATTTATATTATTTTTAGCTTTTACTGCCAGCCCTTCTAAACTTCAAAGATTCCAACCATACATTATGACTTCTAAATCTCCCGTATTGTAAACCTCGCAATCTTCGGATTGCAAGCTTCTACCTAAAGATCAGAGATCTGAGTTATACTATTATTATTATTGTTATATTCCAGCAGCACAATATCCATTAAGATTACGAAATCTACGTTACCTTTTTGTAATCCTCGCAAGATTTGGATTCGAAGCTTCTACTCGAAATCTTATTTGTATTGTGTTTTTCATTACAATATTTCAGCTGCGTATCCATTAAGATTATGAAATTGGTAATTACTATTATTATTATTATATTCCATTCCGGCAGCACAGTATCATTAAGAATACGATGTCCGTAGGCATTAACTTGCACATATTATTATTTTAAATAAAACCTTATCCTGTCAGATTTTTAAGAAGATTTCGACGATTTTTTTATAATATCCAACACAGCCTTCATGTGATGTCCCAAGAGTTTAGGTCCGGCCCTCGGTAAAATTTGGGTGTTTTTCTTTAATTGGAAAGCAAAGGTTATCTTTCGGAGATTTGAACCAAAAACCATGGAGTTATATGCTCTCTAGCCTTACCAAATTTCGGATTCGAAGTTATAGGTAAAGATCTGAGCACTCATTCACGGCTGTATCGATCAAGATTACGAAACCGGTAGACCTAACGTACGGAGGTTATTATTTAAATGAAATGTTACTTTTGGAGACTTTTAAAAATGATTTCTATGATACCATTATATTTATTTATATTCAAGCATGACAGTATGCATTCAGTTAAATTCAGAAACAGATAAACATTAACTTTCATATATTATAATTTTAAAGAAAACACTATTCGTTGTGATTTTTCAAGAAGATTCCCACGAGTTTTCAATAATATCCAAGACAATTAGTGTCCAAATATTTTCAATCTTAGTTGTTTTTCTTTCACTAAAAAATCAACTCTTTCTCTAATACAGTTAAACAAGGACAAGGAGATGGACACTCTCTCCAATATATTGTTATCCTTGCAAGTTTCCATGTAACTATCAAAATCTGACCTATATAAAGAACAAGAAGATGGACACTCTAAATGATAATAAAGTAAAAAATAATAAAGATAATAAGGTGAATTTAGTTTATATATTGCTATTTTTTTTTAATAATTAAATTACCTAATACATTAAAGAAAATAAAATAAATATGATTTATATTTATTAAAAAAAATATTATAGAAATGATGAAACACGTCAATAAAAAATGTCATGACTATAATAGGATTAAAAACTAGCTTAAATCCATTTTAATTTCGGATTTACCAAGCACCTAGAAGGATCAAATCTTTTGGGGTGCAAACTATTTTTAGAGTGAAAATAGATTTGATCCCTCTTGGAGCTTGGTAGAGCTAGAGTTAAGTTTGATTTAGGATGGTATTATATAAATCTCACATCTATACATATAAAAGTAATGTCATTTTTAATTTTATTAAAATCTTAATTTAATCTCTATGAAATATCCACCAAATATTTTAATAGTAGTGAGGGTAAATGGTTAAAATATATCACACAAGTATAACATTTTTTCTTTTAGATTCACTAAAATAATGTTATAAACTTAAGTTAAAATAAAATATTTGTAATACATTTTGATTGTAAAATGACTTATGATTTTGGGCATGTGGTATTGATGAGCCATGGTATTAGGCAAAGGTATTGTAAGAAATCATATTCACAAGTTAATAATATTTACAAGATATGGTTAAGAATGTAGTTATATTGTATATTTATTATAAGTATTAAGTTTGTATACGTGCTTATTAATTAAATTTAATTATGGTTACAAACTCATTATTAGTCTCCAACAAAGAGGAATCTAGCAATCGATTTTTCCTTTGACCATTATAAGTAGCATTGGCCAATACAACTTGTTTAGTCAATTTAATGTCTTAAATTTTTATCATAAATTGTCCACTGAAGTTAGTAATCTTGCGAAGTGCAGGTGCACTATATATGCTAGAAGCCTATCTTTCTTATTTCGTTGTGTAGATTTTATATGTTGTTTGTTTTGGGGGTTTTGTGTTTTAATGTGAAAACTAATAACCGATCTAAGGAACGAAATCTAAATCTAAGTAAGAGTCTATTATGAAAGTTAGGAAAGAAGAGTAATTGACTTCTAAAGAACTTAGAAAAGAAACTTCTATATTTTTGTATTTTTTATAAACTGTGAATAAAATCTAAAAGCAAGGAAGTAACTTGAATCTAGAAGAAATTTAAGGCTTAAAAAGATAAACTTAAGAAGGAAGAAAATGAAATGTATAAATCTAATTTAAGAAGAAAAATGATTTATGAATTATTCAAAGAAAATATTCTAATAACTAGAAAATGAAAATTACAAGAAGGAAAAAAAGGAAATGTAAGATTAAAATATAAAAATGATCCAAAAAAAATCTAAATTTCATAAAAAGGAATTAAGTTTAACTCTATGTTAGGTTATCCTATGCAAAATTATCTTTGATTAAAGAAGGAGACTATTTACTTAAATTTATTCTAAATCTAAACAGAGCATCAATGTAAACTATGATCAAATCCTATCATGTAATTGAACACTTTTCTCTTCTTATCAAATGAAAACATATCACATTAATCCTATGGAAAAAAATTATTAAACTAATCTCTAATTCTATTCATTATTTGAAACGAAAATGAAAATATTAAGCCTCTAAAAAATCCCATCTAAATGATTATACTGTGGAAATTGAAAATTCTAATTAGACTATGAATGAAAAATAGAGTATTCTGCCTATGCGTAAAGGTAAAAATGCATGTTTGATCTGGGATATATGTTTGCTGTGTAATCAAATGTAAAACATAGATCCATTAACACGATTGTGGCATCAACATAATTCAAGAAATCAAAACGTTAAAGCATTAAACTTATGCAAAGAACACAACATTCATTTTATGAAGACTTAGTTTTCAACTAGTGAAAAACTTAGAAATTATTCTACGCAGTAATGAAAACTTGAACTAGAAATCAACAGAGACTATGCTATGGAACCTTTTTCTGTGTAGGGGGCCATTGCAACAGAACGATTTAAAGAATTATGTAAGACTACTCATGCATCAATGGTCTTGAACTTTGCCTTCTCCTTCCATTAATCAAACATTGTTTCACTCTGTAGCAATATTACAGAAATTGAACTTGTTTCCGATTCATAACAACCTGGTATTTATAATAATTAAAATCAATTGTTTTGAGATGATCTTGCCTAAATATCCAAAAAAAATTTAGAAGTAGAATCCTAACTAATATTGTTGATCTTGATATCCTTCACAATTTGCTACATGGAGAGAAAATCGTGAGGCTTCCAACTTCTCGTCCATTGTATCGACATTCCATTTGACTAATCCTTTGATCGTGATCTTAGGTGTGATTTATCTCTATTTTTTACAGGTGATTAGGAAAAAAATCCATGTATGGATCATTTCAAGACTACCCATATGCTTCTCTTCTCTCCTTTATCTTCAGAACCTGTCAAAAAATGTTGGTAGCTACAGAAATGGAGATTAGCTACATAATTGCAAGAATTCTATAGCTAAATACAAAATTTATCCAAATAATAAGAAACATTGGAATTTAAAAGAGAGATCATTTAAATGCCTTTCTAGTGTGAAAATATATCAATTAACACTGATTGGGTTTTGGAATTATGTAAAAAGGAAAGGATAAGTGGTGAAATAGATGTCAAAATAAAGGCGATCTTGAGGCTCAACATACCCCCACTAAGAGACCATTGCATGTCCTCATGCAATTTCAAAATTGTGAGTCTTCACCTCATTTCTACATATGTTCTGATACCTTTGCTACAACATCTATTTTCAGCTTTTTTCCTCTTTTTGAAGCTACTGCTACTCTTGGTTTCTTCATCAAAATTTTGTACTTCAAATTTATAATCTGTCTGTTCAATTTAATGTTCCTCTTTTCCAATTTCTTACCTTTTAAACCATAACCCTAGATGCAGAAGAGTTTTTTCATTAACCGTATTTTCAATTTCGTTCTAAATCTTCAGAGCTTCATTTTCTTGTTTCATATGCCTATTTAGTATCTCTAGCTCAAAAAATTCTTGCTTTATAGTATTCACTAGAGGTTCTTGTGGACTAGAAGGTTGATCATCGTGCACTAATGTCTTGTCTGTATTTATTATTTACAAAGATTCAATATAATCATAGATCTCTTTCTGGACAGGGTCAATATCTAGGGTTCTTCTTCTTGCATCTTATATGGGAGAGGAAGTGATAGGAGATGGTACCTCAAGATTTGATTCTAGATCAATAGGTCATGTAACTTCAAGGAGTGGATTTTTGGATATTTTGCAAAGTATTGAGCTTCTTATTATTGGTTGTGGAATGTTCTAAGTTTGTGGTGTTTCTGTATGTATGACTTTTCCTTTTTATTTTATGTTAACCCCTCTATTTTTATTGATTTGTTCCCTGGCATTTCTAAATAAATGTACAATAGGAATTTCATCCTCTCATTGTGGTTGATATGGTTGTTCATATTCTGTAGGATTTTTAATTTTTCTCTTTCTGCCTCTTCTCCCTTTGATATCACTAGGCTGCTTTTCTTTTTTTTCTTGAAAATTATTTCTGGTTAGGAGATAATCCCAAGTACCTCCTATGCTCTTTAAATGAAATTCAATGAGGATTTTTATTAATGCATGATGGTGCATTTGTAGGTTTTAACCCTGAACAGAAATTATCTACACACGAATCTTATAACAGAAAATAAACAATAGCAAGAGCATAAAACATAAAATAGATAAACACAGAGATTTTCCCTTGGATCCCAAATTGGGATGACCAGCTTGATTTTTCATTATATTCCTTTTAGTGTTACAACACATATATATACATGCCAAAGCATACATAAACCCCAATCCATTAACCCTGGATTAGAACATAACCGTAGTTCCCTTGACCGGATCTACAAAATACCAGGGGACGAAAACAATCGTACCCAAAAACCATGTGCAAACTCATGCACAAAACATGGGTGGGTCTGCATATGAGTGGGTCCGCACACCAAAACAATTTTCGCCGGGGCGCTGCCCCGGACCCCAGTAGTGGGGGCTACCTCCCCCCTTGTAACCCCCCTGCTGCACTCGGCGCAACATACATCGCGTGGGGCTAGTCGTGGAAGGAATATAACACATACCCCACATTCTCCCACTTATTGTTTTCTTTCCATAGGGGGCCACCGGAGAGCTTAGTCATTGGGACAATTCTTCAACACCCATTGTTTCTCTACACCAAGAGAAATTTTGAGTGCTAAAAGACTTCGTCAATGCATCTGCAACATTCTTCAAAATGTCCACCTTTACCAGCAACACCCTTTTAGCCTCAACCATATCTCTAACAAAGTGATATTGAACATCAATGTGCTTTGTCTTTGAATGATAAGCAGGGTTCTTAGCCAAGAAAATTGCACTTTGGCTATCACAGTCTATCCTTATAGCTTGCCGTACCAACCCCATACTTGAACACAATCTTTGCAACCAAACTGCTTCCTTGCTTGCATGAGTGGCTGCTATGTATTCTGCCTCTGTAGTTGAAAGAGCCACTACAGACTGTCTTTTACTCATCCAACTGATTGCGCCTCCAAATAGGCTAAACACATACCCACTTGTAGATCTTCTTTGGTCCAGATCTCCAGCCCAGTCTCCATCAACAAAACCACGAATGTCCAACATTCTTTCCAATCCTGGTCTTCCCTGGTAGCACAAGCCATAATCACTAGTGCCACGTAAATATCTGAAAACCCGCTTCACTGCTGTCCAATGCTCCTTCCCTGGGTTTGACATAAACCTGCTCAATACTCCCACTGCATGTGCAATGTCTGGTCTAGTACAGACCATTGCATACATCAAACTACCCACTGCACTTGCATATGGAACACGGGACATATCCTCCTCTTCTTCTTGTGTCTTGGGACACTGTTCAGCAGACAGCTTTACACCTACAAGAATAGGAACATTCACCGGTTTACTATCCTGCATATTGAACCTCTGCAATATAGTCTCGACATACTTCCTCTGGTTTAACCAGAGCTTCCTCTTTGCCCGATCTCTCTTAATTTTCATGCCCAAAATATAGTTTGCAACACCAAGATCCTTCATGTCGAATTTGGAGAACAGTTGGGTCTTCAAATCTTGGATAATTTTTTTGTCATTTCCAATCAACAACATATCATCCACATACAAGACCAAATAAATAACATGGTCACCAATTAATTTAAAATAAACACAGTGATCCTCCTTGCTTCTGGTGAAGCCAAGTCCCCGTATATAGGTATCAAATTTCTGATACCACATCCTTGGTGATTATTTTAACCCATACAGAGACTTCTTCAACCTGCACACCAGTTATTTCTTACCCTTCACCATAAAGCCTTCAGGTTGCTTCATGTAGATCTCCTCTTCTAGATCCCTGTGAAGAAATGTTGTCTTCACATCCATCTGTTCTATCTCAAAATCAAATGTAGCAGCAACAGATAAAAGTAATCTAATAGAAGTAACCTTGGCAACAGGAGAAAAAATATCACCAAAATCAATTCCTGGCACCTGGGAATAACCTTTTGCTACCAACCGATCTTTGTATTTCTCCACCTTGCCTTCTATATTCATCTTCTTCTTAAACACCCATTTTCTCTGAATGGGCTTCCTTCCAGCCGGCAACTCCACCAGATCCCATGCCTTATTTTTGTGCAAGGATGCCATTTCATCAACCATGGCCTCCTTCCAGAGTTTTCCATCCTCGAAATCTACTGCCTCCCTAACAGTTCTGGGATCATCATCAGTTATAGTTAAGGAAAAACCTGAACATAAAGCAGATGGACTATACCTTTCTAGTTGCCTTCTTTCCCGAACTGATCTTCTCAAAGCTGGAGTTTGTGGCTGTTCCTCTTCTGAATCTTCTTCTGTTGTAGAGTCTGATTCATCCTCCTTTAGCTAAAACTCTATCTTCTCAGGTTCCTTTGGTATGATTTCATGTTTAAAAACATAATTCACCTCTCTAAACACCACATCTCAGTTGTACACAACCTTCCTTGTTTCCAGGTTCCAAAGCTTGTAACCTTTTAAACCATCCTTATACCCAATAAAGATGCACCTTTCAGATTTATTATCCAACTTGGTCATTTTCTCCTTTGGAACATGTACATATGCATCACATCCAAATACCCTTAGATGTGAAAGAGAGGGTTTCTTACCAGTCCATACCTCATGTGGAGTCTTATCCTCCAACGCTGATGAAGGTGATCTGTTAACCAGATAGCATTCAGTCTCCACTGCCTCTGCCCAGAATTCTTTCACTAACCCGGTACCACTGAGCATGCTTATTGCCTTTTCCATCAGTGCTCTGTTCATTCTTTCTGCAACTCCGTTTTGCTGAGGTGTGTATAGAGTATTCTTCTATCATGCTATACCACGCTTCTTATAGAACTCTTCAAATTCCTTCTTGCAGAACTCTCCACCATTATCTATCCTTAGCGCCTTTATCTTCTTCTCTGTCTAGTTTTCCACCAGAGCCTTAAATTATTTAAATTCGTCAAAGAATTCAGATTTCTTCCTCAAGAAATATATCCATGTATTCCTTGAGAAGTCATCTATGAATGAAACAAGTACACAGACTTTCCCAGTGATGGAACTGACACAGGTCCAAACACATCACTATGTACAATTTCTAATATCTTGTTCGCCCTCTTAGCACCAGAAGGAAAACTCACCCGATTATGCTTCCCATATACACAATGTTCACAAAAATCGAAATACAGAGAGCAATTAGAAATGCCCTCTACCATACCATTTCTATGTAGTATTCGAAGGCCCTTCTCTCCAATATGTCCAAGCCTTTGATGCCATAGCATGGTCTTTTCTCTAGATACAGCTAGGCTTTCCGCTCCACTTTCAGGAACCACATAACTATTACACCCATCAATAACAGTGCTACCTTGTAGCTTGTACAGAATTCCAGTCTAAACTACCCTCATTAATACCAGTGCTCCCCGAACCATCTAGCAGGCATCTTTCTCGAACACTGTTTTTACACCTGCATCATCCATCTTGCTTGCTTGCTGCAAATCGATTTCCGGACTCTTCAACAAACAAGTAAAACACCAGAAGTGCCCTAATCCTTCCCACCTTGTAGGGGCCAAACTTGACCTTTCCATGTCCGACGATTCTGGCCTTCCTATCATCCCTTAGGAAGACATCACCACCATCATATTTCTCATACTCGCAGAACCACTCCCTATGGGGAGTGAAGTGAAAGGATGCACCTGATTCAATCAACCATGACTCATAATTTACATGTGTATTTGAAGAAGAAGCCAAATACACATCCCCACCTTCATCCAAGGTGGTTTTTGCCTCTGCAGAAGGAGCATCATCAGATCCCTTTCCTTTCTCAGGAGCTTTAGATCTGCAGTCCTTTTTGTAGTGCCCTTCCTTTCCGCATTTCCAAACATACCTTTACAAACTTTCCAGGAGATTTAGATCTCCCTCTAGATTTGGATCTCCCACTCGAAACCTTATTCTTGTTTTTGTTTTGGGACCTTCCTCGTACAGATAAGGCATCTCCATTCTGGCCCTCCATATTTCTCTGTCTCATTTTCTCCGACAGCAAGGCTGAGACAATGTCATCAAAATTCACGGTAGTTGTATTGCTACCTATTGCAATAACTAGATTGTCCCACGAATCTGGTAGAGAACACAACAAACTGATGCACTTATCTTCATCTGATATTTTAATATCAATAGATGACAGCTGACTTACCACAGTATTGAAGGCGTTCAGATGCTTTGTCACCGAGTCTCCATCCTTCATCCTCAGGTTATACAACTTTTTCCATAGGAACAGCTTATTCACCAGAGACTTAGATTGGTACAAAGTCCCAAGTTTTTCCCACAAATTCTTCGTCGTAGCTTCCCCAAATACATTCAACAATACTGAATCTGAGACACACAATTGTATTGTGCCCTTAGCCTTCCTATCTAGTTTCTTCCAGTCTTCATCTGACATTGCCGTTGCTTTAGTACCTGGATCTACCATGATCCACTGATCTTTATCCACCAGTAGATCGTCCATCTTGAGCTTCCATAACTCAAAAATCTGACCATTAAATTTCTCGATCTCTATCTTTCTGCCGCTCGCCATCTTCTTTCACCACAAGAATCGATCCCGAAGATCTCCCACTGAACAGGGTCTACCTCAGGCCCGAGCAAAAAACCCTCAGCAGCAAAGAAGTCCCCTTGAAGTCGAAACAACTCTGATTCCAAATGTAGGTTTTAACCCTGAACATAAATTATCTACACAGGAATCTTATAACAGAAAATAAACAATAGCGAGAGCATAAAACATAAAATAGATAAACACAAAGATTTTCCCCTGGATCCAAAATCGGGACGACCAGCTTCATTTTTCATTATATTCCTTTTAGTGTTACAACACATATATATACATGTCGAAGCATACATAAACCCCAATCCATTAACCCTAGATTAGAACATAACTGTAGTTCCCTTGACCGGATCTACAAAATACCAGGGGATGAAAACCATCATACCCCAAAACCATGTGCAAACTCATGCACAAAACATGGGTGGGTCCGCACACCAAAACAATTTTCGTCGGGGCGCTGCCCTGGACCCCAACAGTGGGGGCTACCTCCCCCCTGCTGCGCCTAGCGCAACGTACAGTGCGTGGGGCTAGTCGTGGAAAGAATATAACACATACCCAACAACATTGTGTTATCTATAAACTAAACACTCTTTTGAACCATCCCAGCTATCTTCCTTAGAATATTTAGCAGAAAATAAGGAAGGTTTATTTCTTTATCCTATAGAAAATTCATGAGTAACCTAGCGTGATAGAAAAACATGCAGCCAAATCTGCCTTCACATGTAATAAGTTTTTGGATTATGAAAACCATGTTCCTCCATTTACTCTTAAGGGATGTGCTGGGAATTCATTTCTTAAAAATACTTGTGTCCATACCTGGGTTTTTCAAGAAGAATTTCCATTCCTCTCCACTGATTCCTCTATTCTTGAACCACCTTTCACCTTTTTTTGGAAGTTTGGTTGCCTCTACCACCAAATATTTTGTGACTGCAAATTTTATGTCACCAATTTTGACCTCAACTACATCGAAGGCTTTGGAAAAGGATTTTGTAACCTCCTTGTGTAACCCGTAAAATTTCTCTATGAAACTAAGCCATTGTGTCTTCTCCAGTATCTCCTTTATCTGGGGATATACCTCCATGAACTTCTTGCCTACGGGCTTTGTTATTACAATCACACCCATCTCTTCACCGAGATTTTTTCCTTCAAGAATGTCTCTACTTGACAGTATAAGTTTGGGGGTTTTAATCTGAGCTTGGAAATGTGGAGGAGCTATGTCATGAAGCAATGGAGACATGTAGGTAACAAGTGAAATGGATGAGCGAGGGTTTAGGAATGTCAGCGAGGTTTCGACATAATTAATGTTACGGTATGAGAAATGACTGTCGAATCATTAACGAATGAGGTCAAATTAATCGTTAAGGATATTATGATGCCAGATAGGTGGAGAACCATGAGATTTATACTTTGATTCGGCTCAATCAATCTTAATTATGATATTTTTGAGTTGGAAAATATACAATCATCTAATGTATACATATCAATGTTTTGAATCTTATTGTTTAAACAAATTTGTATCATACCTTGGATTATAGCTAACCTTATAGTTTTCTTCTTTGTTTTTGATTCCTCAGGTATCCTTGAGTACATTCTTCAGTGTGAACTTCAATCTTGTCTTTAGTTGCTTTTGTCAATCAATTATGTTCATCTATGTGGAAAAGATGTGTAAGAGTTGCAGAATGTCATAATAGTTGTAGAAATGAAACAATTTTGTAGCTAATCTTTATTTTTCTAAAAATAAAAGGAAATGCAAAGCATTTGGGATTTTTAGAATGGGGAAAAAGAAAATATAAGATGTTAGAGATAAACTTTGATTTTCACCTTGTATTTTCTACATAAGGATGCCAATCATTGATTGGTTTTCATACTAATACAATTTTTTTTTTGAATATATATATCTTATTTTATTTTTAGATATGGAAAGTAAAAAGAAGACTAAGTTGGGGGAGAAGAAGGATTCTACTTCACCAACTTCGTATCAGCATTGTCTTGAAACATTTTGACAAGTTCCTCTGTTGTAAGTGGTTTATGATAGACCTTTAGTCGAAACCCATTTACAAGAAGAGGAACCTTTTCTTCATCAATTGTGCTTATCCTGACTTCTCCATTGTCAAAGACTCTTTCAATCTCATAAGGACCAAGCCAATGAGTTTGAAATTTCCCTTGGAAGTCTTTTAACTTTGAATCAAATTAAAGTGCCCTTTCTCCTTCCTCAAATTTTCTTTCTTTTATGTACTTATCATACCATCTGGATCTTTGTTTTTGAAATAGGCTATTCTTATGAGCTACATCTTGCCTTATTTCATGAAGCTTATTGAGTTGCTCCATTCTATGATTTTGGGTTTTTGATAAGTCAAGCCCCAATTTGACTGTTCTTTTGAAGGTTCTTATTTGGAATTCTATTGGAAAAAATACTTTCTTCACATAAACAAGTTCATAGGAAGTATGTCCTGTTTTATTCCTCCATGTAGTTCGGTAGGCCCATAAGGCTTTAGGAAGCATTTATTCCCAATCCTTCCTATGTAGATGTACAACCTTTGTGAGGATTTCTTCAATTAGTTTATTGGTCGACTCCACTTGTCCATTTTCCTGTGGATGGTATGGAGTAGACTTTTTGTGCTTGAGTCTATATTCTTCCATGATATTTTGAACCATTCTGGATGTAAACTGAGTTCCTAATCTGTCACAATTTCCCTTGGAACACCAAAACAAGTAATCAGTGCTTTAGCCTCTACCCATTTAGTTACATTATCGGTGGATACAAGAATGTACCTCTTTTGTTTTGATGGTGGATTGACTGCTCCAACAATGTCCAGGGCCAATTTTTCAAAGGGTTTGTTGAGTACAGGTGGTTGTAAGGGAATTTCATCTGTAGGAATAGGTTTCCCCATTCTCTGAAAACCATCACACCTTTTAAAATACTCCTTGGCATCCTTAAAAGGGAAAGGCCAATAGTATCCTAGAAGAAGGATTTTATAAGAATTCATTTTATGAGAAAAGTTTCCTCCACATGGCTCATTGTGGCATGCCTTTAATATTTCAGGTATCTCATATTCTCAAAAAAATCTTCTAATGATAAGATCTAGACCTGTCTTGTATAATTCATCATTAACCCATAAGTATAATGCACTTGTTTGAATTATTTTTTCATTTTTCTCTAGGAAACAAATGTTAGTCATCAGTAATATTTTGTTATTTTGTAGATGACTAAATACTTATCCTAGATTTCTAAAAACAAAATTCATGAATATTGTGAGTTTTAGAAATCTCATTGCCTTCATTATCCTTAGAGTAAAATTTTCACTATAATACCCTTTTTCCATTTCATGATTACCTTGTAACTCCTACAGACTCCAAATGGCTTATGCCTTTCATTTCCATCCTTTTTCCTACCCATTATCTCACTACTCTTCTTGTCTCTTGCCTATGATTCCATTGTCCATCTAGGGTTTTCCTATAAGCCTAACTCATTCCCATGATTCCTCAAGCATTGATGGTCTCAAAACTATCTCTGTAGGCTCTTTAGATAAATCAAGTACATTGGATTTTGAATCTTCATTACACCACTTCATCAATACTCTGTTTTCACTTAAATATTCCAAGCCAATTTTTAGTCAAAGAGATGTTAAAGAACCCCACACTAGGTCAATTAGGGTTTCATGAGTTCCAAGGTCATCATTTCCAAAGAAGACTATCATTCAGTTTCAGAGTCCGCATATGAGGTAATGGACAAGCTTGAAACTTTTGCAGAAGTGTTAAAAGGCCATATCAGCAAGCATAAAGCCATACCAACTCATAAAAATTATGCCTCCATCATTTTCCAAGAATTCTTTCCAAAGGAAAAATCATTTGCCACACCTAGGGCCAGTTTTGCTTCAAACTATGTTTCTGACCAAACAGAGTTGAATTTGACAAACATGAGTGAGGTTTTTGTCCATCATAGATCCAAGAAGAAAAAATTCTTCAGGTATTACACAGGTATCATGGTTTGATATAAATGTCAAAAATACAAGTGTCACAAGTGAATTGTTGCACTTCTAGAGTGACCTTGAGAAAATCAGGGTTTCTCACATTTGGAGTGTCCAAATGACTTGATTAAAAAGTCAAATGAAAAATAGAGTTGAAGTGATTTCCAATGAGCTATCATGAGCTCAATTTGGAGTTGAGGAAGGCATTCAAAAGTTGTCTGCACCAGAAATATGCATTTCTGCACCATCATTCAGCACTTTTTGACTAGTCTTGGGAGAATCAAATTTTGACAGGTCAAATCAACTCCAATCAAAGAAAAATAGGTGAATTTGGAAATTATACAAGATAAGATTTCCAAAGTGATATTATGAGCCCAATTTGGACATCGGGAAGGCCTCCAAATTCCCTATGAAAAGGGCACTATGCATAGGGAGTTCAGGCACTGCGCTTATTGCAGAGAGAGGCCCAACTGGCCCAGAACTTGCTTGGCACTGCACTTAGAGAGCCAAACTGGCCTAGAACCTGCGCGACGTTGTGCTTAGAGACCCTGACGGGCCAATAACGCCTGGTGCTGCGCTTAAGAGGACTCGACACCTGAGAACTCGTGCAGAGCGTTGTGCCTAGAGTAGAAAGCCTCTCCCACCTACAAAAAATTGCCAAAAACACAAGGGGACACCTTCAAGCTACATCTAAGGACCTTCAAACAAGTTAACATTGGTAGGTGCTTGTTTCCTTATCTTCCAAGTGATTTTTGTGATTTAATGATTAAGGGAAAGTGATCAAACCCTAGTGCCTACAAACCCTAGGTCTTCATGGCAAACAACCCTCTGTTTTGACTTCCAAACAAGCAATTATTATTCAAGGCGAGTATGAGTTAGGGTAACTACAAATCAATTCAAGTTAAGCCCTCCTCCAAGCCCAGATAAAACCAATCATAAACCCACCTCAATCCCACTCGTTTGCAATAGTTTCCCTCATCATAATTTCATTTCACTCCTCCTACCAAGTTTTATAAGTAGGCCTAGGGTTGTCTAAGGGCAGCACTAGTCACCATATCAGATGAAGAAGGAAGTGGCAGTGAAGAAGCAAGTGACAATGAAGGTGAGGGTAACAATGAATCCAACCAGAGTGAAGATGAGGGTGATGATGAGTTGAGCCAACAAGAAGCAGGAAACATGGAAACAGGGGAGAATGATGACAACAAATAAAATCAAGAGGCTGGCAGCCAAAATGAAGGTCACAGCAGTGATGAAACAAGAAGCTATAATGAGGAACAAAGTGAAGGTTCACAAATCAATGAAGAGGCCAACAATGAACCTAATGTTGAAATTAAAGAGGTAAGAAGGAGTGAGGGTGATGAAGAGGAAAACATGAAGACAAATGATGACAGCCATAAGGAGGACACCAAAATGAGCCAAATTGAACCTTTTCACTTGGAATACAACAGAGGAGAAAGACATGTGTTCACTGCCTCTAAAAGAAAAGGGGCCATGAATTCTACCCCTATTAGGCCAAAGGAAAAAATCAAAGATAAAGGCAAGGGTAAAAGAAAATACAAAGGCAAAGAGGAACCTTAACCTCCAAAAGAAGATGACCAAGCACTATGCATTGCAAAATCAAATTGCAAAGGCTAAATTCAAGGTAGCCCTTGCCAAGCTACATGCACTCAAATTGGAAAAAGACCAAGCAAACCTTGGAATCTTGCCTCAATATTTTCTACAGGCTTCTCAAACCCCATGAAGAAGGTGTCCACTAATTTTGGGAGAACTTTGACAATTGGTTTTTTGCAAATTTTGAGGCCTATAAGCGCAGCACCCCTTGCACTACGCTTTTTCCTCAGACATCCTCAGAGGGATAAATTTTCATTTTTCGAATCCTCGTGCCTAGTACAGTATTCCCACCAAATTTCAGAGCATTTGGATCATTTTTGACTCCTCAAAAGGCCACAAAACACCTCATTTTTCACCTTTCTGCCTCATTTTCAAGATTGGCGTTGTGCTCAAAGAAGTTTCAGGAATTTGGATTTTTGGATAGGTTATAGAAGTGCAATACAAAAACCAAATATATATTTGGAACATAGACTCAACAGGCTTTCCAATGGGCCATCACGGATCAAAATCCGACATCGGGAAGATCACCAAAACTTGGCTGCAAGTGGACCCATTTTCTTCCTGTGAAGGTGTTGCGCTTATAGACTGCACTCTGTTTTTGGCCAAAAGTCAACAAAAAACACTCATTTATTGGAAAATGATATTTTAGTGTTTTTTAAGGCAAATCACTCTAGAATTAGGTGCTAGAAGTTATTTTGGCATTTATTTCATTGGATATTTTGTGCCTTGGGACTTGCATGGTCTCTTGGGCATTAATGACATTTATGAGTGATTTTGAAGTTTTCCAACCCTATCTAGGGTTTTTACCCTCCTTTGATAAATAAATAGAGCATGAGGGCTTCATTGTAAAACGTTGGCATTTTATGACTCTTTGGAGCAATACATAGTTTTTTGGAGGTTGAAGAGAAATTGGTGTTTTGGAGCTTTTGAATGGCTTGTTTTGCTTGTTGATGGAAGAGGCTTGATTGCAGGATCCCTGAGCTTGGTTAATGGTGAAGTGATTCTATTTTAGTTATTGTTTTCTCATGTTTCATTATGTTTCCATCTTTCTATGTTGCAATAGAACAAAATATTTAGACTAAGAAATGTTCTTGAAAGGCACCTTAGCTCTGTTTGTTCTTCATTGCCTTTATGTTTTCTTCTGCTAGGACATTTTAGAGAATTCTTAATTGCTATATAGACCCCCTAAGCTTGTTTATTTCATGAATGTTTTAATACATTAGGTATCAAATATTATTTATGGCTAGCCCTGCTTGTTTGATGTCACTAAACATTGTTCTTGAGGTCTCTCTCCAAAGTACCATTAATTAGGTCTGCCAAAGAGGCTATGTTTCGATCATACCCTTTTTCCCTGCTTGAATAATTGTTTTGGAGATCTTCATAGCTATGATCAATGATGTTTAGGCGTTCCCTCTTCTCTTATTAAATTTATATGTGTATCTTGAATTCTTTCTAACCTTGAAGGTGAAATCACTAGAAGTTAAATGACTTTCTCGCCTTTATATTTCATTGGAATGTTTGTCTTGAATGCTTATTTTCTTAAGTTGAATCAAAGAGTTACTGGTTTTCCCTGTCTATTGATGCTTCTTCATGCTTATGTATTTAAGTCCCTTCTTGTTAAAAAGGTACATGATAAAGGATTCTTGATTTCCCTTTTCCCTACCTTTGTTCACAAACTTGATGTCCATCTCATTTCCAATAAACCTTGAAAATCCATTGACCAATGCTATATTTTCCCTCTGATGCTCACCGATCCATTGTTGAACTTTCCATGACTTTTATAGAATCCATAGCCCAATGACTTGAATATTTCTTCATTCCATATATTCTACTTTACCATCTTACCCAACCAAAACAATCAAACAAACCCTACACTTAACAACTAGCCTAAAATCAAACCCTAAAAGAAAACAAGTTCACATCCTTTGCATACAATAGAGAGAGCCCTCTCTGAGTCCAGGAAGGCTAGGTCCTAGGACTCTAAAGACTGGTCTAATTTTAGCCTGTGCATTTTGTCTACCAATCTTCTAAATCGTGGGACCCTAACATAATGGCAATCATGGTGGGACCTTCTGAGTCAGTGACAATCTAAGTATTCCTTAGGACCTCAGAAAGCCAACAAACATCCTTAGATTGGTATTCAGTTGCTGATGGTGGACACTGACCTAACTTAAAATATGTGAAATCATCCACCTAGAGACTCCAAAACTCTCAATAGACCTAAAGAATCCATTGGAGGAAGAACCTGAAACATGACCAGTCATCCTAGAAAGAAAGAGCACTCAGGCCTAGGTTGGATTCAAGAAATTGTTGTTTTTATCTATAAATATGTTCTATCCTACTTTAAGCCTGATCAAGAATAAATTTATGAGATCTACATTCATCATTAGAAAGATCTCAAGCCTTGAAAAGATGAGCCTCAAATTTCAGACCATGAGCAGACTTATACACCTGTGCCTACCCCAGATTCACCTGTGGAAGACCTAGTGAAACATAAGCCTCATGCTACCTTTCCTACTCTTATTGAAACCTCAAACAGTAATAAACATATTTTTACACTACCTATACTTACAAAGGTCCCAGAAAGATACAATCCACTATTTTTGCCTCCTATTTTCTAGGACCTCCCTACAAATCTTGCAAATAAACTACCCAGATTTGATGGAGAAAGCTCAAAAGTCACCGCTGAAGAACACATTCAAAATCTTGAGAATTTACTTGACCTATTTGAAATAGGAGAAGATGATGTGCATATTAGAATGTTTTCCTTATCATTACAAGGAAAAATTAAGAGTTGGTTTAAGGACCTTCCAGCTGCAAGCATTAACAACTTTCATCCATTTACTCAAGTTTTCTTAGATAGGTGGGGAGTCATGGGAAATGTTTTTATCATCATAAGGGAATACAACCATTTGAAAAGACATCCAAGGGAGATAGTACAACACTTTTCAGCTAGGTTCAATAAAGTATACCATGCAATACTTGCTAAGATAAAGCCACCCATAGGGTGGGCTCTCTTGCACTACCCAAATGCTTTTGACCCAGAGATGGATTTCCAAATAAGAGAAAGAGATCCTTCGACCTTGGAGGAAATGAAAAGGATATAAGTTGATATGGAAGCCAACATACTAAACATGGATGCAAAGCTAAGAGTAATAGACAAAGACAAAGCAGATCAAGAGAAATTGATATCTTCAGAGGTAAAGCTAGAGATGTTGACAGATACAATCAGAAAAATGATGCATATACTTGGCTGGAAAGAGCAAGAGTACAAGGTTGAGGTTGGTACTGATTATTCAAAACAACCTATACATTTTCCTTCGGAAGAACAAACTCAGTCATTACAAGGCAAGAATAACAATCAAAATATGCATGTTGAGCAAGGTTACAAAGAAGAATATGTTGAAATTTGTCAAGTAAGTACTAGATACCTTCCTATATCTTGCACTTCACTACTAAGAGAGCATTACAAGAAAATTGCAAATGGAAACAAGGTGGAATGCTCTAAAGAATCAGTAAGGGAATAAATGGATAATGCAAACCCTTTTTCAAATTCATAAATTCTCCCCTTAAGACATCTTGGTGTAGTTGCCGGGATTACAAAATCTGAAATAAAGAAGGAGTCAACACATTTAGAGTCCCTACCCATATGCTTTAATTCATTTCAGATTATCAAAATAAATTGGTAACCTAAGAATCTATCAAAGGCAATCCATGAATCTCATGATCAAGTTAACTATCACGAAAGTCAAAAGGAGTTGGTTGAAGATGAAATCAACCAGGGAAGGAAAAAGAAGCCATAGGATCTCTCTAAAGGCACAAGTGATGATTCATTGTCTCTTCTAGGTGAGGCTCAAGAAGACATTCAGCCTCTCAATCAGCTTTCACAAGAGAAAGAGAAATATTATAGTTCTTTCCAAAGAAAGAGAAAAATGCCTCCTTTTTAGCTTAAGAGGAAATAAATTAGATTATAAACATGTAGTCGGCCTCTAAACCTTCATATGAACAGAAAATTTCTATTTATTATCCTCCTAATCATAGCTACCACAGAGCAGAAAATGGATTTGTAGTTCAATTCGAAGAAAAACAATATGATAGTCCAATATGTATGGTTGGTGACATTAATTATATTGATTATTCTCCAAGGTTTGATCAATATGTTGATGATTATGATATCCAAACAGAAGCTAATTTTGTAGAGAAATCAGCAGTTGGTTTGTGGGAGGAAGTTTAGTTTCATCAACTTGACAAAAGTAGTCAGCCAATGCATAGGAACTATGACAGTGATGAGGAGAGTTTAGAAAATTTGGAAGCAAATGAAGGCTTGGAAATTGATGATCACAAAAGAGTTGATGCACTTTTTCCTCAAGAAGATTTATTGCCAAGGAGTCCTCCCACTCATCAACATGGTGGCTTTCACACAGTATTCAGCCCACTAAATCAGAGCATATCAGGTTTGTTCGAAGACAACATTGCAATTTATGATGAGGCTGCCAGTTCTGATGATCATGAGGAAGAGGTGGAGTTTCTTTCCTGAAAGAATCTCAAGCTTAGCCAAGTGGAAGAAGAAGTAGTCATGGATCAAGCTTATTTTCCAAATCTTCACATTTAGGTATTATTTCAAGATCCCTTTGCTGATTGGTTAGAGACAGTTGAAGAGGGATTAAAATATGTCAAGAGAAGTTTGATGCAAGGTTTAAAGAAAATTTTAGGCACTATTGTTCAAACACAAGTGAGGTGGGAGTGGCATTTTGGTTTTTTCAAAACCCTCAAAGAGTTGAACCAAGAACCATCATGGAATCATCTTCTTGATTGGTTGTATTGGAAAAGAAAGTTCACCAATTGAATGTATACCATGAATAAGTTAGATTAGGATAGATCGGTAAGAAAATAAGCTCAGCACTGTGAGCATCTTTCTAGTTTTTATTTTTAGAATGCTGATCCAAAATGAAGAAACAAAAACAGAGAAAAGATGAAAAATAGGGCAGATTTGAAAAACAAGTATAGCCCCATACCCAAAAAAGAGTACTACTAAAAGTGTGCAAGCCTAAATGCCACTACTTGTTCAAAACGAGTATTGTTCAGTCATCTAGCCTAATCATTTCTAAACATGTTTTCAATTTATTGTTGATAGGTTAGTGAAAGAGAACTTGTAAAAACATCTAAACTTGACTTGTCAGTAGGAATAGATTAGGAAGAGAAGATATTGGTTCTGCATGCTCAAATCTGAACCAAAGAGAAAGATGAGGAAGCTTAACAAATGATCACTCTGTTAGCGCTCAAATCTACCTTAGGCTGAAATAAGGTAAAACTCAAGGCTACATCAAACCACGCTCAACCTCGTAGCTAGCCCTACGAGGACAGGAGAGGGCTCTCTCCGGGTCTATCTTGGCAAAGGATCTTCAAAGGGGATGAGATGACTTATAATGAACAATGAATACTGATTTTAGTCTAGTAAAGAGATAGGAAAGTTTGATTTTGATTTTTTGGGTTTTTGTTGGAGAAATGAAAAAAACAATTTTGGGTCCGGGGATAAGGCCAGATCTTTGCAGAATTCAAGTTGGGGCGAGGTAGGCAATAGTCTTGATGGTTTTGATTAAGTGTATGGATAGATCAGAACGAAAAGGAGCTGAAGAGGGCAAGGGAGAACATGGATCCTCTCCAAACAGGCGAAAACATGTAAAACCAAACAAATTCAAAGGCAGAGCACTGAAATCAATGGATTCAACCTCGTTTACTCATTCATTTAGTTTCAGAAGCATAAGAAGGGAATGGCATACATTAAACATGAAAGAACTTACAATAAATTGAGAGAAAACACCATCAAGAACTGAAAGCCACAAGAATCCCAACAGGTGCTGCAAAACCTCTGATCTTTCCTTAGCCAAAATATGAGAAATATGTACAATAGTGTGCCAAAATCTTTCCCAAGAGTCCAACCAGTCTAATGCCTCAAAAATTACATCATATAGACCTCCTAACCCCTTCCCACACCTCTAGGGGTCGAATTCCTCCTTCTAGGAGCAGTTCCAACTAATTCTAAACAAAGAACTAGAATATAGGCATCCAAACAACTTGCCTCTAAAAGGGAGGAAACTGATTCTTACATCTGATTTTTACTTTTTTAGGAGTGAATCATCTAGAATAGGTAAAAATGAGTCAAAGTTACATGCCAACCATCAATTTACATCATGATAACTCAAAAATTTCATCCACAAGCAAAACTGGTTCAACTGGCCGAAATTCTGAGCTGGAAGGTGAAAAATTGACCAAAAATCCATATGCGTAGCGCGCCTGAGCCATATGCGTAGCGCGTCTTTCAGCCTGATTTTGGGGCACTTCCTGGCATCCAAATTGAGCTCATGATAGCTCGTTGGAAAGACCTGGATGTGGGCTATCCAACCCAAGTGGAATTTCCCAATTTGGAGCTCATTTTCCCCTCCAAAAATTCATTCTCCCAGAAGTACTTCCTGCTGGTGCAAAAGGTGGCAGCAAGGTGGTTTTCATGGTGTTTTTGGGCCTTTTGATCATCCAGAACTTGATGAAATGCTTTGGAAATACTTGAGCATGCATAAATTACCATGAAAAACACAGAAATATAAATTTTTCCTTCAGTAAGTGTCCCAAACAAAAACGAGCACGTCGACGCGCTACTCGTATAGCTAAAAAATCTGTTTTGAGACAAAAATATTTCAAAATGACAAAAATTTCTCCGAATTTGCTCAAATTCGGAGCGAAGACCCTCCATCATGTATCATGCCCAGCCAATGAATCCTCGGCCAAAATCCGGAGTGGATCAGGCCTTTTCCGCCGTTTTAGTGCTCTGCTCAACCTCCTCTTCAGAATCTTCATTTTTGCTTTGCAGACATGCATGCGAGCCCAATAATGACCTTTCATGTGACGAAGCATGTCTTTTTCTCTATTGGCCTTTGCCAACAATTTCTCCAGATGAATGTTAACATGCGTGAGGCAAGAATCTCGATCATCCAGTGTCATATCACCAGGTCTCTTCCGGGCCAATTGTCGATCCTCGCGGATTCGCCGCAGCTCATAAAGTGTGTGCTCATCCTCTAGCTGTTTGTTACGCTGCTCCAGGTATTTTATCACCCACTAAGCCCTCTGCAATTTCTCTTTCAGCGTGTCATTCTCGGCCTTTTGATCCTGGATGATCTCCTTCAGCTTCGAGCTAGGAGAGCTCGCATCAACATCAATGATCGTGAAATCAGTGTCCCGGCCTCCTGAAGGGCCCTCATCATGCATGGGCCTCTTGCCCCTGTCCTGAAACTGTACCTGTGCTGAAGAAGAATGCGGGACCCCTTCCACATCATGTGGAGATAATACTCACTCTGCTGATGGAGTCAACGAGACCCCTTCCACCCCGGGTGGAGATAGTACTCGTCGTGTAGCTGCAAATAAGGCCCTGTGGCCTCGCTGGTATGTCACATACAATGGAGCACTGATATGCTCAATCTCAGGAATGTTAGGCTGGTGTGAAGGCTCTCCCGCATCATGAACTACCTCGGGAGGCGGCTGTGGCGCTGTGAAAAAGTCACGGGAGATGAAATCCTCCGAAGTGATGCCCTGCTGTGTCAACTGATGTACCACTATGATCTTGATCAGAGCGTAATGATATATACTTCTATGCTACTGTGCTGGGGTCTTCTTCTGTACAAAAATCATCATCCTCTCTATGTTGCGATACATGAAGTACGGAATGTTCATCATACGTACCCTCATGAAATGCATCAACAAACGGACATGGTACGCATAAAGACACGAGAATCTTCCCTCGCAACTGAAATACCGAATGATGAGTTTCATCAATGGTGCAAACTCATTCTTCAGGAATATGAAAGGAAAAACCCTGCTCAGGTGCCTCATATTCCCAGGTTTGATGTATGGCTCATAGTGGAATTTCTCTAACTGCTGACATTTGTTCCATTCCTCTCCTACATTTGGTATCTCGGTGGCCTGAGCAATAGTCTCTGGTGACAGAATGAAATCTACTCCGACGAGGTTTACACAACCATCATGTAAATGTAGAACAAATAGACGAGCTAGTTCACGATGATGCTGGGTTTGTGAAATCATCTCACAGTATTGGAAACATGACTGACGCTGAAAATAATCCATTGCAAGCGGGCAAGCCTGTAATTGAGCCAAAGAAGTAGGCTCTTCCCTGAGATGCTTACCACCTTTGCCACTTTTGTGAGACCTCCGTGGCACATTACCCTCTGCTGTGGAATCACTGTCATACTCCTGCTCATAAACTGAATCCGTCTCTGACATGGCTTTGAAAACAAGATGTCTGCAATATGGATGCTGATATAGGTGTAGTGAAGTCAAAAGTTTCAATGTATGCTCAAAACCCAAATATGTTGCATATGTACCGAAACATCATAAGAAAATAAGTCACAGTGGTAATAGCTCTGTTTTAGTGGATAGGCATAAAAAAAGTCTTTGTTTTGGATCACAAGTGAATTTGACAAATAAGTACCAAGTGCAAATGTAGTGTGCAGCCTTTGTAATGTTGGCTAGAATTTGACAAAGGGGAAAATGAGTATGAGACTGTGTTTGTCAATGGGAAATGGGACACAATGTGACAATGACCACAGTGAAACAAATAGCCATGAAAGTGGTAAAATAATGATGATGATAGCAGTGGTAAAACGATAAACTGAGAGCGTGAGGGCAGTGACACTTTGACAATAGCTGTGTAGGTATATATATATCAACAATACAATCTAGAAAAATCTTCACATGGCCATCAACATGTATTCAAAACCCTAAGGAATGAATCTGCTATGATCATAGGGTTTCACCTCTCCACAACAAATACACTAATTTCCCCACTTTAAAATACCACAACCCTGTTCAAAAATCATTGAGCAATGATTAAAAACCTACTTGCAAGTTGATGGAGCCATTGTGACATCAAACCGGCCGCATGAGCAAAAAAATTTGGCTCTGTGACTGTGTGCGTAGCGCACCTACCCAACGCATAGCGCGCACCATACGCGTAGCGCCCGTGTTCTTTTGCAAAGACTAGGGAAGCTATATGCGTAGCGCCCCTTATATGGGTAGCGCGCCTCCTGTATGGGTAGCGCGCACCTTCAATCCAGTCCACGGCTATGAAAAGCACGACTTCGGCCTTAACAACACAAGCTCGATTTCTGCCTTGAGGATTTGTGCAAATGAAATTGTTTACCACGATTTATATGTGAAGAAAATATCTCATCAAATCAGATTTGATTTTAAATTTACTCCATGACCCACTTTTATAATGTTTGGCACTTTGACATTCGATCATTTAATACAATGCTTTTCTTTTGGCTTTTCCTTGCTTTTCTGAGTTTTGGACTGATAATACTTTGTTGTCTCTTTGCAGGGATTTGGCATTTGACTTTGGAAAAGATCAGAGGCTTGCTCTGAAACTTCTTATGGTGAAACAAATACAATTATTACAAAAAATGAAATTTGACAATTTCTAGTTCCAAAACAGAGTTTTGGACTAGAAATGTCTTCAAATGCTTTTGATAATAAAAACGTGAAATAGGAACCTTTTGAAACCAACCTCATGGCCTGCGGGCTTTTATTACATGTATGCAAAGGACTGAAAACCCTAGACTCTAGGACTAAAGACTCTTTTTAACGAAACTAATCATTTATGACCATGAACTTCAGTGATTTTTGAGGAATTTTAATTAGCCCTGCAGGTACAAGCATGAGGAAACACAAGACAACCAGACCCCCTCGTCAGTCAATGGCATGCACCTAGCGAAATGCAACAAAGTGGAACGAGCGAGACACCTAAGAATGATATGCAAAAAAGCGAACTGATCTCTGACGGAGGGCTGTAAGGAACGACTCTAACATTGGCTCCAATGGGGATGGTGGCTAGGAGGAGATGCCAAGAACGGCAGATATCTTGGGGAGTCAGACAGTGCCTTCATCCATTGGGCGATGGAGTCATTATTTCAACAGATAACACAAAACTTTTGATACATTTATTGACTGCAAACTTGACTGAAAAGCGACGAAACTTGACCAAAACTAACTCGACTCTAAAACTGAAAAGACTGATAAAACTGACTTGACGAACTTCAAACCAACCAACCTCCATCTCTAGAATTATAGCCTTCGCTCCGGGCCCCAGACTGAAGATGAGAGATCAGTACACACTTGCAATAAAACAGAAGTAAAACGATATATACAATGATGATGAAATCAGCAGAAAATACTCAGAAGTGGTATCGCTTTAGCAGCCGACCATTGATCGGCCCTCCAGGACAATCATCTCCATTCATTTCCTTGAGAAGAAAGGCGTTTTTACCACGATACGCTGCAATCTTAAAAGGACCCTTCCATAGGTTTTCAAATTTGTCGTGCTTTCCCTTATCTTCATTCCGAGCATCCCACTTCAAAACCACCTCATCTAGCTAAAACTTATCTGCTTTTGCCTTCCTGTCATAGATCTTATTGATGCGCTCCTGCAACTTGAAAGTATTTTGAAATACCTCCTCCCGTGTCTGCTGTAACTGAATCATCTGATTAATCCTCCGCTGCATGGGATCTTCCTCACTACCAGCTTCCTGAAGCAATTTGACTACCGGGACAGCAAGCGAAGTAGGAAAAACCGTGTCTATCCCGTACACCAACTCGAAAGGAGACATGCCAATAGAATTTTTCAGACTTACCTTATTAGCCCAGAGTGCATTCACTAATTTCTTGTGCCAGCCCTTTTTATTGATTTCCAACAATTTCTTAATGATATTCACCAAGGACTTATTTGAAGATTCCGCCAAGCCATTTCCTTGCGGATGGTAGGCAGTCGAATGTCCCAAGCTGATATTGTACTTATAGAAAAATTCAACCATCCTCTTAGACTTGAAGGCCGCTGCATTGTCTGTGATTATCTTACTAGGACACCCAAAACGTGACAGGATATTGTTTTCAAGAAAAGAGATAATTACCGCATCCGTGGCCTGTCGAGTGGGAATCGCCTCGATCCATTTTGTGAAGTAGTCCGTAGCTGTCAATATCCATCTATGCTATCCGGAAGATGCTGGGTGGATTTCCCCGATGAAATCCAATCCCCACTGCTGGAATGGTGCACTGACTTCAATTGGTTTTAGAGGCAAAGGTTGTAGTTTCTGCTTCCCTTCGAAAATTTGGCATTCGTGACAATTCTTAACAGCCTTGTATACATCTGAAAACAAAGAAGGCCAATAGTAACCTGCCCTTAGAATCTTATTTGCTGTGGTTTTCCAAAACAAATGACCGCCGCAGTCTCCTCTATGAAAGTCCTCCAAAACTCTTTTGGCTTCCTCCTCTACCAAACAATTCAATAACATTCCACCAGGGTCTTTCCAATACAATGCAGAATTCAGTATGCAAAATTTTGTAGCTCTCAACTTCAATGTTCTATTCTTATTTCTAGGCATCCCGGGAGGTGGAGACAAATTCTGAAGCACGTATAAAATGTCAGCATACCAAGGGGAAGAAACAAAAATATCAGATACCTGAACTGACGTACTCTCCTCATCTTTATCGGACATGGCAGAGATCAAATTTATATCTAGAGCATGCAGATTTGTTTCAGCCATGAGCTTGGCGAGTCCTTGTCCTTTGATCAGCTTCGTTGGTTTAATCTCCACATCGTATTCTAACAACGCAGCGATCCAATTACCCTGTCTTCCTTCTGGATCTGCCTGTACCAAAACATCTTTAACTGCTGCGTTAGGAACATATGCTATAATGTGGGAATGCATTATATACACACGAAAGTCTTTCAAGGCCTTTACAAGCGCAAGTGCTTGTTTCTCAATAATATTGTATTTCAATGCTCTGTCCCTTATAATCCAACTGAAAAAAGCAATGGGCTTCTCAACTCCATCCCTTTTCTGCATTAAAACAGCTGCCAAAGTGTGCTCAGAAGCAAACGAAAACAAAATGAAGTCCTGTGTGTAGTCTGGGCTGATTAAAATAGGGGCTGAAGAAAGAGCTATCTTTACCAAATTGAATGATTTCACTGCCTCTTCTGTCCACCTTACCTGACTGTCCTTTTTTAGCATATTCGTGATTTCTCTAAGATGCTCAGCAAGATTTGGAATGAAACGACGCAGAAAATTCATTTTACCATTAAGGGACTGTATTTCTTTCTTGTTCCGAGGCTGTTCAATCTGCTGTATGGCTTCAACACGTGCAGGGTCAACACGAATTCCATCTTTCGATATGATGTGGCCAAGGAGCTTGCCTTCATCCATGGAAAAAAGACTCTTTTTCGGATTCAACGAAATGCCATATTTTCTGCACTTCTAGAAAACAACTTTCAAATGATATAAATGTTCCTCATTAGAATTTGAAAACACAGTTAAATCATCAAGGTAAACAACCAAAAATACATCTTTCTCATTGGCGAAAGCCATGTCCATTGCACGCTGAAAGGTGGCACCTGCATTCTTCAAACCAAACGGAATTTTTGCATAATGAAACGTTCCCCATGGAGTGGTGAACGCAGTATTGTCACGATCATCTTCATGCACTAAAATTTGATTGTATTCTGAATAGTCGTCGAGTAGTGACATCCTTGATGCTCCAACTACTCGCTGCAATATATGGTCCATTTTTGGCAGTGGATAATTGTCTTTTAATGATACCTTATTCAAATTTCTGAAGTCTATACATAAACGGATCTCACCTGTTTTCTTTCTCACGGGCACCAAATTTGATATCCAATTTGAAAATCGGATAGGCACAATGATTCCTGACTTATACAACCTGTTTACCTCTTTTTCAATCGATGGTAGCATATTTGGATTGATTCTCCTCAACTTTTGACGAAAAGGCTTCTGATTTGGTTTAACGGGGATAGTATGCTGAATGATATTAGTATCATATGTTTTTAAATCTGAGTAATCCCACGCAAAAGCATCAGAAAATGAAGACAACAATTTCACATAATCTGCCTTTAACTTTGGTGACAATGACTTCGATAAATTTACCATCTTGGGATTCTCAGCTATCCCAATATTTACCTCTTCAACACCTTTTTCAGTCAGCCTCAATGTCGGTTTGCGGGCTACATCATCTTGGTCAAAGAGTTCCTCCAAAGGAATCAATCCCTTAGGAATGATGTTATCTTTAAGTTGCAGTACTTCCATTTGATTTATTTGTATATCATCATTACCATCATCATGTTCTGTATCTATGGAGGTGTCTTTAAACTTACCCTTATTCTGCAGAAATTCACTAATCTCCTCGTCATCCTGAAAGACTTGCCAACATCGCTGATTGTCTGGAACGGTGGGGCGGTGTTTCACATGAATCTCGAACTTGTTGCTGGAATTCATTGGGATTTTTAAATTGATTGCTGCCTTAGCAAGTCCATCAGCAAAACCATTTTGTATGCGAGGCACACATTTCAAGGTATGATCAGAAAATAACTTCAGAATATCTAAAACTGCATTACGATAAGCCCTCATGCGAGGATGCTTGGCCTGAAACTCACCTTTAACCTGCTTTATCACCAACTCTGAATCACCATAGACTGCAATCCTTTTCGCGTTCAGCTTTCTAAGAATCTTAAGGCCAGCAATTAGAGCCTCATATTCCGCTTCATTATTAGAACAGTCAAATGCTAGCTTGTAGGAACACACTCTCACATTTCTTGGAACCTTATCCGGAGCGGAAAATGGACTACGAATCCAAACACCAATTCCAGCACCATCACTACCCACTGCGCCATCAAAATCCATGGTCCAAAGACCATCTTCATCGTCCTCTAAATGTTGAAATTGTGCCAGCTCTGTTTTTCCTGTTTGCTGCCCATTGTCTTTAGCTGATTGCTCCACAGTAGCTTGTTTTTCTCTTCTTTATTTTTGCAGAACTTCTCTAAAATTCTCAGTGATTTCTGGTATATCTTCCGCCTGAACTAATTGACTATCTATATCATTAAAACTATCAGCAAGCAACACAAATGATTCTAAGTCGGTATGTACATAATTTACAGGATGATTGATTGGCTTCTCTTTGCTGGTTATCATGTATTTCATCTTCTGCTCTCGATATAACTTTCTCATTTGAACGAAGACTGGAATTGTTGCATAAGAGAAATCTAACTGTAGTGTACCTTTCAACTTTGCCCCCCAATATCTTGAAAGGAGCATCCAAAATCGCGGAGGAATGTCCGCCACAACCACGTCCATCAAGACATTCTTCGCTCGAATTTGATCTAAGCTTACAACCAAATCTTTGATGAGTCCGATACACCTCACACGGCTGGAATCAAATGAATACAAATCATGATATTTTCTTGTAATGTCTAGTCCCAATTTTTCCATGATCGCCTTTGGCATCAAATTGTGCGAAGCACCCGAATCGAACATGGAATTGTGCAATACATATTCATGCAACCTCAAACTGATATAAAAGGGAGGAACATCACTGTCAGGGGACTCACCATCTAAAGCAGGCCCGAAAATCAATTCTGGCTGATCATCTTCAACATTTACCGTGTCAAACATTGGATCAAAATTCAGAATTTTGGAAACTTGACCGCGGTAGCTGCTGTTCTTCATGATTTATGTCAAAGGAATAGATATTTTTAATTTGGAAATTTCATTTTCCAAACTAAATGCTGAAACTTTTTCGACTTCTTTGACCGGTACTTCCTTCTTTTCAGCCTTATCCTTCATTATACTTGACTGATTTACCTTTTCTGCTGATGATACTTTACTAGCTGCGGGATCAATTGTCTCTTTTCCTTTCTTCTGTGGTATGGGTGAATCCGTCTTCGGTGCTGAAGCTTCTTTTCTTTTCTGAATTGGATTTATGGGCACATCTCGGTTTCTCAATGAGTATTGCTTCTGTTGAGCTGACAAAGAATTCAAATATCCTCTTTGGTAATCATCTGATTCTTCCTCTAAATCTGCATCATTTGCTAAAATGAAATCTTCATCTTTCTGAGCAGCCGAACTCTCTCCATATTCTTCATCCTTAGCAATGTAAATAGGAAAATCGTCGGGAGTAAAGAAATGATTTTTCTCACCTATTGCATCATCATCATCGTCTGAATCTTGACTCACAAAATTTTGCAAAAGAGGTGTTTTAATCTGCTGCTGGGCTGCCGGCTCTTGTGCTCTCTGTTCACGCTGCTTAATTCTGAACTGTGGCTGCTGTTGGCCACGGTAGTTTGGATTACGAATCTGTGTTTCTGGTTTATCAAGATTCATTATTTTGAACATTTTTTCCATCTCACGAAGCCAGGGCGGTTCTGATGCAGATGTGGAAGGTTCTTCCTTTATAGTCACTCTTTTCTCTACTTTCAACCGTGCTCTCTTATCGTTCAGATTCGCCTCAACACTAACGGCAATCTTTTGCATATCTTCTAAGGTAGGCGGATCTCTATCTCGTAGAGAATAAGCCATCTCCGGATCAAAACCATCCGGGAATTTAAGAAGAGCTGACTTTTTAGACGGTCTTAAGTCATCTGGAATTGCATTATACACTGTATTGAATCTGATAATATAATCCTGAACGGACTCACCAGGATTACGCTTGATGTTGGTATACTCCGAAGTGATTTGCAACGGATCTTTCTTCATCTCCCACCAGTCTAAAAACTAATTCTGAAGTTCCTATAATGTGTTGATACTCCTGGCCTGTAAAGCTCTGAACCATTTATGAACCTCTCCTCCAAAAGTCTGGGAAAAAAATCTCATTGAAACATTTTCTGCATCAACTTCATGCAGGTCCAAAAAGTCTGTCATTCGGACAATATGCTGCTGAGCTGATATACTCTGTGGTGTGCCATCGAATATAGGAATTTTGCTCTGGTAATCAGCAGGCATAGGATCCAAATTGGCTGGCAAAGCAAGAGGTGCAAATCTGGCAGCCATGACTCTTGGCGGATTTATAATCTGTTGTCTCGGAGAAACAGGAGGAATGGGAGAAGTAGGTGAACGAGGTGTATGCGGTGGAGACGGAGGAGAAACTACTGTTGATTGCTGATCAGAAATCTCAGGCCGAACGGGAATGGTAGGGATAAATGAAGGTTCAGTGGGAATCCATGAACTAGATGCAACTTCAGACGGTCCAAGAGTTTGTGAAGCAGATTCAATGAATTCGGGAATATTGGTAGCCATGATGGAATTTTGTAGATTCAGAATATAATTGTCGATAGATCTATTTGCTTGCTCAACTTCTAAATACTTGATGAACTCAGGATTGATAACGGTAGAACCAATGGCACTTTCGGATTTGGTTTCAAACAATGATAACTCAAACTGATCGTCAAACTCAATATCATCAATGTATTCAAAAACGGTGGGGTATGAGTGAGATTTGACCAATGGAACAATAGGAGCTTCTCGACGGAAAATTCTTGGGATTAGGTTGGGGTTTTCATATACTGGAGGCGAATTTGGATCAGGATTTGATCTGGTATGCCTTCTTGAAGCCAGTGTATTGATCTATTCGGGAAAAACGTTCAAGGATCACAATCAATTATATTCAGCCTATCGACTTCTAGACTCAATCATCCAAAGGTCTAGAACGAACAAGTATACTGGGGTGATTTGCAAATCAAGTGCTGCATTCACAAGCTTACCGAAGATCGACTGAAGCAGCGTTTATCTACTTCCGCTTATGCATGGCAAAAGCGTTTCGAAAGCTACTTGGCGTGACTTCAGACTCCGTCTAAGACTCATGAAACAAACACATCAACAAGAAAACCATTGAGATTGTTTCCCAGTATGGTCGCCACTATGTTAGCGCTCAAATCTACCTTAGGCTGAAATAAGGTAAAACTCAAGGCTACATCAAACCACGCTCAGCCTCGTAGCTAGCCCTACGAGGACAAGAGAGGGCTCTCTCCGGGTCTATCTCGGCAAAAGGTTTTCAGAGGGGCTGAGATGACTTATAATGAATAATGAATACTGATTTTAGGCTAGTAAAGAGATAGGAAAGTTTGATTTTGATTTTTTGGGTTTTTTGTTGGAGAAATGGGAAAAAACAATTTTGGGTCCGGGGATAAGGCCAGATCTTTGCAGAATTCGAGTTGGGGCGAGATAGGCAATAGTCTTGATTCTTTTTTATTAAGTGTATGGATATATCAGAATGACAAGGAGCTGAAGAGGGCAAGGGAGAACATGGATCCTCTCCAAACAGGCGAAAACATGTAAAACTAAACAAATTCAAAGGCAGAGCACTGAAATCAATGGATTCAACCTCGTTTACTCATTCATTTAGTTTCAGAAGCATAAGAAGGGAATGGCATACATTAAACATGAAATAACTTACAATAAACTGAGAGAAAACACCATCAAGAACTGAAAGCCACAAGAATCCCAACAAGTGCTGCAAAACCTCTGATCTTTCCTTAGCCAAAATATGAAAAATATGTACAATAGTGTGCCAAAATATTTCCCAAGAGTCCAACTAGTCTAATGCCTCAAAAATTACATCATATAGACCTCCTAACCCCTTCCCACACCTCTAGGGGTCGAATTCCTCCTTCTAGGAGCAGTTCCAACTAATTCTAAACAAAGAACTAGAATATAGGCATCTAAACAACTTGCCTCTAAAAGGGAGGAGACTGATTCTTACATCTGATTTTTACTTTTTTAGGAGTGAATCATCTAGAATAGGTAAAAATGAGTCAAAGTTACATTCCAACCATCATGATAACTCAAAAATTTCATCCACAAGAAAAACTGGTTCAACTGGCCGAAATTCTGAGCTGGAGGGTGAAAAATTGACCAAAAATCCATATGCGTAGCGCCCCTGAGCCATACGCATAGCGCGCCTTTCATCCTAATTTTGGGGAACTTCCTGGCATCCAAATTGAGCTCATGAGAGCTCGTTGGAAAGCCCTGGATGTTGGCTATCCAACCCAAGTGGAATTCCCCAATTTGGAGCTCAGTTTCCCCTCCAAAACTTCATTCTCCCAGAAGTACTTCCTGCTGGTGCATAAGGTGGTAGCAAGGTGGCTTTCATGGTGTTTTTGGGCCTTTTGATCATCCAAAACCTGATGAAATGCTTCAGAAATACTTGAGCATGCATAAATTGCCATGAAAAACCCAGAAATATAAAATTTTCCTTCAGAAAGTGTCCCAAACAAAAGCGAGCACGTCGACGCGCTACTCGTATAGCTGAAAAATCTGTTTTTGGACCAAAATATTTCAAAATGACAAAAATTTCTCCGAATTTGCTCAAATTTGGAGCAAAGACCCTCCATCATGTATCATGTCTAGCCAACGAAGCCTCGGCCAAAATCCGAAGTGGATCAGGCATTTTCCGCCGTTTTAGTGCTCTGCTCAACCTCCTCTTCAGAATCTTCATTTTTGCTTTGCAGACATGCATGCGAGCCCAATAATGACCTTTCATGTGACGAAGCATGTCTTTATCTCTATTTTCCTTTGCCAAAAACTTATCCAGATGAATTTTAACATGCGTGAGGCAAGAATCTCGATCAGCCGGTGTCATATCACCAGGTCTCTTCCGGGCCAATTGTCGATCCTCACGGATTCGCCGCAGCTCATAAAGTGTGTGCTCATCCTCTAGCTGTTTGTTCCGCTGCTCCAGGTAGTTTATCACCCACTGAGCCCTCTGCAATTTCTCTTTCAGCGTGTCATTCTCGGCCTTTTTCTCCTGGATGATCTCTTTCAGTTTCGAGCTAGGAGAGCTTGCATCAACATCAATGATCGTGAAATCAGTGACCCGGCCTCCTGATGGGCCCTCATCATGCATGGGCCTCTTGCCCCTGTCCTGAATCTATACCTGTGCTGAAGAAGAAGGCGAGACCCCTTCCACATCATGTGGAGATAATACTCGCTCTGCTGATGGAGTCAATGAGACCCCTTCCACCCTGGGTGGAGATAATACTCGTCGTGTAGCTGCAAATAAGGCCCTGTGGCCTCGCTGGTATGTCACATACAATGGAGCACTGATATGCTTGATCTCAGGAATGTCAGGCTGGTGTGAAGGCTCTCCTGCATCATGAACTACCTCGGGAAGCGGCTGTGGTGCTATAAATAAGTCACGAGAGATTAAATCCTCCCAAGTGATGCCCTGTTGTGTCAACTGATGTACCACTACGATCTTGATCAGCGCGTAATGATATATACTTCTATGCTGCTGTGCTGGGGTCTTCTTCTGTACAAAAATCATCATCCTCTCTATGTTGCGATACATGAAGTATGGAATGTTCATCATACGTACCCTCGTGAAATGCATCAACAAACGGACATGGTACGCATAGAGATGCGAGAATCTGCCCTCGCAACTGAAATACCGAATGATGAGTTTCATCAGTGGTGCAAACTCATCCTTCAGGAATATGAAAGGAAAAACCCTGCTCAGGTGCCTCATATACCCAGGTTTGATGTATGGCTCATAGTGGAATTTCTCTAACTGCTGACATTTGTTCCATTCCTCTCCTATATTTGGTATGCCGGTGGCCTGAGCAATAGTCACTGGTGACAGAATGAAATCTACTCCGGCGAGGTTTACACGGCCATCATGTAAATGTAGAAAAAATAGACGAGCTATTTCACGATGATGCTGGGTTTGTGAGATCATCTCACAGTATTGGAAACATGACTGACGCTGAAAACAATCCATTGCAAGCGGGTAGGCTTGCAATTGAGCCAAAGAGGTAGGCTCCTCCCTGAGATGCTTACCACCTTTGCCACCTTTGTGAGACCTCTGTGGCACATTACCCTCTGCTGTGGAATCACTGTCATACTCCTTCTCATACTCTGAATTCGTCTCTGACATGGCTTTGAAAACAAGATGTCTGCAATATGGATGCTGATATAGGTGTAGTGAAGTCAAAAGTTTCAATGTATGCTCAAAACCCAAATATGTTGCATATGTACCAAAACATCATAATAAAATAAGTCATAGTGGTAATAGCTCTGTTTTAGTGGATAGGCATAAAAACAGTCTCTGTTTTGGATCACAAGTGAATTTGACAAATAAGTACCAAGTGCAAATGTAGTGTGCAGCCTTTGTAATGCTGGCTAGAATTTGTCAAAGGGGAAAATGAGTATGAGACGTGTTTGTCAATGGGAAATGGGACACAATGTGACAATGACCACAGTGAAACAAATAGCCATGACAGTGGTAAAATAATGATGATGACAGCAGTGGGAAAACGATAAACTGAGAGCGTGAGGGCAGTAACACTTTGACAATAGATGTGTAGGTATATATATATCAACAATACAAGCTGGAAAAATCTTCACATGGCCATCAAAATGTATTCAAAACCCTAAAGAATGAATCTGCTATGAGCATAGGGTTTCACCTCTCCACAAGAAATACATTAATTTCCCCACTTTAAAATACCACAACCCTGTTCAAAAATCACTGAGCAATGATTAAAAACCTACTTGCAAGTTGATGGAGCCGTTGTGAGATCAAACCGGACGCATGAGCAAAAAAAAATTGGCTCTGTGACTGTGTGCGTAGCGCGCCTACCCAACGCGTAGCGCGCACCATACACGTAGCGCCCGTGTTCTTTTGCAAAGACTGGGGAAGCTATATGCGTAGCGCCCCTTATATGGTTAGCGTGCCTCCTGTATGGGTAGCGCGCACCTCCAATGACTGTCCACGGCTATGAAAAACATGACTTCGGCCTTCAACAACACAAAATCGATTTCTTCCTTGAGGATTCATGCAAATGAAATTGTTTACCATGATTTATATGTGAAGAAAATATCTCATCAAATCAGATTTGATTTTAAATTTACTTCATGACCCACTTTTATAATGTTTGGCACTTTGACATTCGATCATTTAATACAATGCTTTTCTTTGGCTTTTCTGAGTTTTGGACTGATAATACTTGGTTGTTTTTGCAGGGATCCGACATTTGACTTTGGAAAAGATCAGAGGCTTGCTCTGAAACTTCTTATGGTGAAACAAATACAATTATTAAAAAAAATGAAATTTGACAATTTCTAGTTCCAAAACAGATTTTTGGACTAGAAATGTCTTCAAATGCTTTTGATAATAAAAACGTGAAATAGAAATCTTTTGAAACCAACCTCATGGCCTGCGGGCTTTTATGACATGTATGCAAATGACTGAAAACCCTAGACTCTAGGACTAAAGACTCTTTTTAACGAAACTAATCATTTATGACAATGAATGCAATGACTATGAACTTCAGTGATTTCTGAGGAATTTTAATTAGCCCTGCAGGTACAAGCACGAGGAAACACAAGACAACCAAACCCCCTCGTCAGTCAATGGCATGCTCTTAGCGAAATGCAACGAAGTGGAACGAGCGAGACACCTAAGAATGATATGCAAAAAGCGAAAAGATCTCTGACGGAGGGCTGTAAGGACCGACTCTAACATTTTTGAAAAACAAGTATAGCCCCATACCCAAAAAAGAGTACTACTAAAAGTGTGCAAGCCTAAATGCCACTACTCTTTCAAAACGAGTATTGTTCAGTCATCTAGCCTAATCATTTCTAAACATGTTTTCAATTTATTGTTGATAGGTTAGTGAAAGAGAACTTGTCAAAACATCTAAACTTGACTTGTCAGTAGGAATAGATTAGGAAGAGAAGATATTGGTTCTGCATGCTCAAATCTGAACCAAAGAGAAAGATGAGGAAGCTTAACAAATGATCACTCACAGTTGAAGAGGGATTAAAATATGTCAAGAGCAGTTTGATGCAAGGTTTAAAGAAAATTTTAGGCACTATTGTTCAAACACAAGTGAGGTGGGAGTGGCATTTTGATTTTTTCAAAACCCTCAAAGAGTTGAACCAAGAACCATCATGGAATCATCTTCTTGATTGGTTGTATTGGAAAATAAAGTTCACCAATTGAATGTATACCATGAATAAGTTAGATTAGGATAGATCGGTAAGAAAATAAGCTCAGCACTGTGAGCATCTTTCTAGTTTTTATTTTTAGAATGCTGATCCAAAATGAAGAAACAAAAACAGAGAAAAGATGAAAAATAGGGCAGATTTGAAAAACAAGTATAGCCCCATACCCAAAAAAGAGTACTACTAAAAGTGTGCAAGCCTAAATGCCACTACTTGTTCAAAACAAGTATTGTTCAGTCATCTAGCCTAATCATTTCTACACATGTTTTCAATTTATTGTTGATAGGTTAGTGAAAGAGAACTTGTCAAAAAATCTAAACTTGAATTGTCAGTAGGAATAGGTTAGGAAGAGAAGATATTGGTTTTGCATGCTCAAATCTGAACCAAAGAGAAAGATGAGGAAGCTTAACAAATGATCACTCACAGCTCTCATGATTTCTAGTTTTTTTTGTTCAAAAATAATTTTTGAGTGTAGCTTTTTCCAATGCCACATCCCATGGTGAATCATATTTCTTAATCCCGGTTCAAACCATGTTTTCAATTTCATGTCAATACAGCTTAATCTTGATAGTCAGTTAGTCTAGGTAGATAATAAAAAGAGTTCGCTAGCATTATCTGAAGTCTTGGAAGTGATAAAGGTAGAAGTAGATAGTTTTTTTTTCTTTCAAAATAAAAGAATGTCAAGGTTTTTCCAGTTCAAGTGCACCAAAGGAAGAAAAAATGTTAGGCAAGTAGGATGGGTAGGTAGAGATCAAGTTGAAGTAATCATGTTTTTCAGATTCTTGAGATCATAACTTCAAAAGCAACATCAGAAAATGAAAGAAGAAAAATCTACCCAATGGATGAGGGACTGGTCTTCGTAAACCCAGATATCTGAAGTTCTGGACACCTCCTAAAAAGGAGTTGCCCTCCCCAAGTGGAGCCATTGTTATTCATCAATATTTTTTTGCTATTTTTTATATGACTAAATACTTATCGTAGATTTATAAAAACAAAATTCATGAATATTATGAGTTTTAGAAATCTCACTACCTTCATTATCCTTAGAGAAAAATTTTCACTATCCTACCCTTTTACCATTTCATGATTACCTTGTAACTCCTACATACTCCAAATGGCTTGTGCCTCTCATTTCCATCCTTTTTTCTACCCATTACCTCACTACTCTGCTTGTTCCTTTCCTATGACTCCATTTTCCATCCAGGGTTTTCCTATAAGCCTAACTCATTCCCATGATTCCCCAAAATTCCTCAGACATTGATGGTCTCAAAACTATCTCTGTAGGCTCTTTAGATAAATCAAGTACATTGGATTTTGAATCTTCATTACACCACTTGATCAATAGTCTATTTTTCAATTAAATATTCCAAGCCAATTTTCAGTCAAAGAGAGGTCAAACAACCCCCCACTAGGTCAATTAGGGTTTCATGTGTTCCAAGGTCATCATTTCCAAAGAAGACTATCATTTAGTTGCAGAGTATTCATATGAGTTAATGGATAGGCTTGACACTTTTGCAGATGTATTGAAAGGCCATATCAGCAAGCATAAATCCATACCAACTCATAAACATTATGCCTCCATCATTTTCCAAGAATTCTTTCCAAAGGACAAATCATTTGCCACACCTAGGGCCAGTTTTTCTTCAAACTATGTTTCTGACCAAATAGAGATGAATTTGACAAATGTGAGACAGGTTTTTGTCCATCATAGGTCCAAGAAGAAAAAAATTCTTCAACTTTTACACAGGTATCATGGTTTGGCAGCAATTTCAAAGATACAAGTGTCACGGGAGAATTCCTTCACTTTTGGAGTGACCTTGGGAAAATCAGGGTTTATCATAGTTGGATTGTCCAAATGACTTGCTTAATAAGTCAAATGACAACTAGACTTGAAGCGATTTCCAATGATATATCATGAGCTCAATCAGGAGTGGAGGAAGGCATCCAAAAGTTGTCTGCACCAGCACTTTGCATTTCTGCACCATCATTCAGTACTTTTTGACCAGTCTTGGGAGAAACAACTTTTGACAGGTCAAATCAACTACAATCACAGAAAACTAGGTATATTTGGAAAGTAGACTAGATAATATTTCCAAATAGATATCATGGGCCCAATTTTGACATCAGGAAGGCCTCCAAATTCCCTATGCAAAAGGCACTATGCGTAGGGATTTCAGGCACTGTGCTTATTGCAGAAAGAGGCCCAGCTGGCCCAGAACTTTCCTGGCGCTGTGCTTAGAGAGCCTGACTGGTCCAGAACCTTCCCGATGCTACACTTAGAGAGCCCAACTATCCTATAATGCCCAGTGTTGTGCTTAAGAGGACCTGACACCCGACAGCTCGTGCAGAGCACTGTGCCTAGAGTAGAAAGCCTCTCCTGCCCACAAAAAATTTCCAAAAACACAAGGGGACACCTTCAAGCTACATCTAAGGACCTGAAAACAAGTTAACATTGGTAGGTGAATTTTTTATTACCTTCCAAGTTCTTTTTGTGATTTGATGATTAAGGGAAAGTGATCCAACCCTAGTGCCTACAAACCCTAGGTCTTCATGGCAAACAACCCTCTGTTTTGACTTCGAAACAAGCAATTATCAGTCAAGGTAAGTATGAGTTAGGGTAATTACAAATCAGTTCAAGTTAATCCCTCCTCCAAGCCCAAAGCAAACCAATCATAAACCCACCTCCATCCCACTCATTTGCAATAGCTTCTGTCACCATCATTTCATTTCACTCCTCCTACCAAGTTTTATAAGCATGCCTAGGGTTGTCTAAGGGCAGCACTGATCACCATATCAGATGAAGAAGGAAGTGCCAGTGAAAAATAAGGTGATAATGAAGGTGAGGGTAACAATGAATCAAACCAAAGTGAATATGAGGGTGATGATTAGTTAAGCCAACAAGAAATAGGAAACATGGAAACAGGGGAGGATGATGACAGTAAATAAAATCAAGAGGCCGGCAGCCAAAATGAAGGTCACAATAGTGATGAAACAATCAGCTATAATGAGGAACAAAGTGAAGGTACAAAAATCAGTGAAGAGGCCAACAATGAAACTAATGTTGAAGGTAAAGAGGTAAGCAGGAGTCAGGGTGATGAAGAGGAAAACACGAATACAAATGATGACAACCATAAGGAGGACACCAAAATGAACCAAATTGAACCTTTTCCCTTGGCATACCACAGAGGAGAAAGACATGCGTTTGTTGCCTCTAAAAGGAAAGGGACCATGACTTCTACCCCTATTAGGCCAAAGGACAAAATCAAAGATAAAGGCAAGGGTAAAAGCAAAGACAAAGGTAAAGAGGAACCTTTACCTCCAAAAGAAGATGAACAAGCACTATGCATTGCAAAATCAAATTCAAAGGCTAAACTCAAGAGAGCCCTTGCCAAGGTACATGCACTCAAAGAGGAAAATGACCAAGTAAACCTTGGAATCTTGATTTCAATATTTTCTACAGGCTTCTCAAACCCCATGATGAAGGTGTCCACCAATGTTGGGATAATTTTGACAATTTTTGGTACTTTGCAAATTTTGAGGCCTATAAGCTCAGCACCCCTAGTGCTACGCTTTTTCCTCAGACATCCTCAGAGGGATAAATTTTCATTTTTGGAATCCTCATGCCTAGTACAGTATGCTCACCAAATTTCAGAGCATTTTGAGCATTTTTAGGAGAAAGAGATCCTTTGACCTTGGAGGAAATGCAAAGGATAGCAGTTGATGTGGAAGCCAACATACTAAACATGGAGGCAAAGCTAAGAGTAATAGATAAATACAAAGTAGATCAAGAGAAACTGATATCTTCAGAGGTAAATCTAGAGCTGTTGACAGATATAATAAGAAAAATGATGCATATACTTGTCAGGAAAGAGGAAGAGTACAAGGTTGAGGTTGGTGTTGATTATTCAAAACAACCTATACCTTTTCCTTGGGAAGAACAAAATCATTCATTACAGGGCAAGAACAACAATCAAAATATGCATGTTGAGCAAGGTTACAAAGAAGAATATGTTGAAATTTGTCATGTAAGTACTAGATACCTTCCTATTCTTGTGCTTCACTACTAAGAGAGCATTACAAGAAAATTGCAAATGGAAATAAGGTGGAATGCTCTAAAGAATTAGGAAGGGAAGAAATTGATAATGCAAACCCTTTTTCAAATTTAGAAATTCTCCCCTTAAGACACCTTGGTGTAGCTGTTGGGATTACAAAATCTGAAATAAATAAGGATTCAGCACATTTAGAGTCTCTACCCTTATGCTTTAATTCATTTCAGATTATCAAAAGAAAATGGTACCCTGAGAATCTATCAGAGGCAATCCATGAATCTCATGCTCAAGCTAACTATCACGAAAGTTAAGAATATTTGGTTGAAGATGAAATCAATCAAGGAATGAAAAAGAACCCATAGGATCTCTCTAAAGGCACAAGTGATGATTCATCATCTCTTCTAGCTGAGGCTCAAGAAGACATTCATCCTCTCAATCATCTTTCACAAGAGAAAGAGAACTATTGTAGTTCTTTCGAAAGAAAGAGAAAAATGCCTCCTTTTTTAACTGAAGAGGAAATAAATCAACTTATAAACATGTAGTCAAACTCTAAACCTTCATATGAATAGAACATTTCTATTTATTTTCCTCCTAATCCTATCTACCATAGAGCAGAAAATGGATTTGTAGATCAATTCGAAGAAAAACAAATTGATAGTCCAATATGTATGGTTGGTGACATTACTTATATTGATGATTCTCCAAGGTTTGATCAATATGTTGATGATTATGATATCTAAACAGAAGCTAATTTTGCAAAGAAATCAACAGTTCGTTTGTGAGAGGAAGTTCAGTTTCATCAACTTGACAAAAGTAGTTAGCATATGCATAGCAGCTATGACAGTGATGAGGAAAGTTTAGAAAATTTGGAAGCAAATGAAGGCTTGGAAATTGATGATCACAAAATACTTGTTGCACTTCTTTCTCAAGAATATTTATTGCCGAGTTCGACCACTCATCAACACGGTGGCTTTCACACAGTATTCAACCCACTAAATCAGAGCATATCAGGTTTGCTGGAAGACAACATTGCAATCTATGATGAGGCTTCCAATTCTGATGATCATGAGGAAGAGGTGGATTTTCTTTCCCGAAAGAATCTCAAGCTTAGCCAAGTGGAAGAAGAAGTAGTCCTGGATCAAGCTTATTTTCCAAATCTTCACATTCAGGTATTATTTCAAGATCCCTTTGCTGATTTGTTAGAGAAAGTTGAAGAGGGATTAAAATATGTCAAGAGTAGTTTGATGAAATGTTTAAAGAAAAGTTTAGAAACTACTATTCAAACACAAGTGAGGTGGGAGTGGCCTTTTTATTTTTTCAAAACCCTCAAAGAGTTGAACTAAGATCCCTCATGGAATTATCTACTTGATTGGCTATATTGGAAAATAAAGTTCATCGACTGAATATATACCATGAATAAGTTAGATTAGGATAGATGGACAAGAAAATAAGCTTATCACTATGAGCATCTTTCTAGTTTTTAGTTTTAGAATGCTGATCCAATATGAAAAAACAAAAACAGAGAAAAGATGAAAAAGAGGTACACCCCCATACCCAAAAAAGAGTACTGGTGAAACTGTGCAAGCCTAAATGCCACTACTTGTTCAAAAACAGTATTGTTCAGTCATGTAGCCTAATCATGGATGAACATGTTTTCAATTTATTTTTGATAGGTTAGTGAAAGAGAACTTGTCAAAACATCTAAATTTGACTTGTCAGTAGGAATAGATTAGGAAGAGAAGATACTGGTTCTCCATGCTCAAATCTGAACCAAAGAGAAATATGAGAAAGCTTAAAACATGATCACTCACAACCCTCATGATTTCTAATTTTGTTTGTGCAAAAATAATGTTTGTGTGTAGCTTGTTCCAATGCCACAACCCATGGTGAATCATATTGCTTAATCCTGGTTCAAACCATGTTTTCAATTTCATGTCAATATCTTAGAGAATGAATTTTGTCATACAACTTAATCTTAACAGTTATTTATTCTATGTAGAGAATAAAAAGAGTTCACTAGCATAATCTGAAATCTTGGAAGTGATAAAGGTAGAAGTAGATAGTTTTTTTTTGCCTTCAAAATAAAAAAATGTCAAGGGTTTACCAGTTCAAGTGCACCCAAGGAAGAAAAAATGTTAGGCAAGTAGGCAGGTAGGTAGAGATGAAGTTGAAGTAATCATGTTTTTCTTATTCTTCACATCATAACTTCAAAAGAAACATCAACAAATGAAAGAAGAAAAATATGTCCAATGGATGAGGCATTGGTCTTCATAAACCCATATATCTGAAGTTCTAGACACCTTCTAAAAAGGAGTTGCCCTCCCCAAGTGGAGCCACTGTTATTCATCAGTATTTTTTTTTCTATTTTGTAGATGACTAAATACTTATCCTAGATATCTAAAAACAAAATTCATGAATATTGTGAGTTTTAGAAATCTCACTGCCTTTATTATCCTTAGAGAAAAATTTTCACTATCCTACCCTTTTTCCATTTCATGATTACCTTGTAACTCCTACAGAATCCAAATGGCTTGTGCCTCTCATTTCCATCCTTTTGCCTACCCATTATCTCACTACTCTGGTTGTCCCTTGCCTATGACTCCATTGTCCATCTAAGGTTTTTCTATAAGCCTAAATCATTCCCATGATTCCCCAAAATTCCTCAAGCATTGATGGTCTCAAAACTATCTCTATAGGCTCTTTAGATAAATCAAGTACATTGGATTTTGAATCTTCATTACACCACTTGATCAATACTCTGTTTCACTTAGATATTCCAAGCCAATTTTCAGTCAAAGAGAGGTCAAAGAACCCCCCACTAGGTCAATTAGGGTTTCATGTGTACCAAGGTCATCATTTCCAAGGAAGACTATCATTCAGTTTCAGAGTCTACATATGAGGTAATTGACAAAGCCTGACACTTTTGTAGAAGTGTTAAAAGGCCATATCAACAAGAATAAATCCATACCAACTCATAAACATTATGCCTCCATCATTTTCCAAGAATTCTTTCCAAAGGACAAATCAATTGCCACACCTAGGGCCAGTTTTGCTTCAAACTATGTTTCTGACCAAACAAAGATGAATTTGACAAACGTGAGAGAGGTTCTTTTCCATCATAGGTCCAAGAATAAAAACCTCCTTCATATTTTACTCAAGCATCATGGTTTGGGAACAATGTAAAAAATACAGGTGTCACGGGAGAATTGCTACACTTCTGGAGTGACCTTGGGAAAATCAAGTTCTCTCATAGCTAGAGTGTCCAAATGACTTTCTTAATAAGCCAAATGACAACTAGACTTGAAGAAATTTCCAATGAGCTATCATGAGCTTAATTTGGAGTTGAGGAAGGCATCCAAAAGTGTTCTGCACCAGCACTCTACATTTCTGCACCATTATTCAACACTTTTTGACCAGTCTTGGGAGAATCAAATTTTGACAGGAAAAATCAACTCCGGTTAGAGAAAAACAGGTATATTTGGAAATTAAACAGGGTCATATTTCCAAATAGCTATCACGAGCCCAATTTTGACATCAGGAAGGCCTCCAAATTCCCTATGTAAAAGGTGCTACGCATATGGAGTTCAGGCGTTATGATTATGGCAGAGAGAGGCCCGACTGGCCCAGAACTTGCCTAACACTGCCCTTAGAGAGCTAGAGTGGCCTAGAACTTGCCCAGTGATGTGCTTAGAGATTCTAACTGGCCTAGAATGCCCAACACTCTGCTTAAGAGGACCTGACACTTGACAACTCATGCAGAGCACTGCGCCTAGAGCAGAAAGCCTCTCCCACTTGCAAAAAATTGCCAAAAACACAAGGGGACACATTAAAGCTACATCTAAGGACCTGAAAACAAGTTAAAATTTGTAGGTGCATGTTTCCTTATCTTCAAATTTCTTTTTGTGATTTAATGATTAAGGGAAAGTGATCCAACCCTAGTGCCTACAAGCCCTAGGTCTTCATGGCAAACAACCCTCTGTTTTGACTTCCAAACAAGCAATTATCAGTCAAGGAGAGTATGAGTTAGGGTAATTACATATAAGTTCAAGTTAAGCCCTCCTCCAAGTCCAAATCAAACTAATCATAAACCCACCTCCATCCCACTCATTTTCAAGAGCTTCCCTCACCATAATTTCATTTCACTCCTCCTACCAATTTTTATAAGGAGGCCTAGGGTTGTCTAAGGGCATCACTAGTCACCATATCAGATGAAGAAGGAAGTGGTAGTGAAAAATAAAGTTACAATGAAGATGAGAGTAACAATGAATAAAACCAAAGTGAAGATGAGGGTGATGATGAGTTGAGCCAACAAGAAGCAAGCAACATGGAAACAGGGAGGATGATGACAGTAAAGAAAATCAAGAGGTTGGAAGCCAAAATGAAGGTCACAACAGTGATGAAACAAGAAACTATAATGAGGAACAAAGTGAAGAGGCCAGCAGTGAAACTACAGTTGAAGGTAAAGAGGTAAGCAGGAGTCAGGGTGATGAAGATGAAAACATGAAGAAAAATGATGACAGCCATAAGGAGGACTCCAAAATGAGCCAAATTGAACCTTTTCCCTTGGCATACCACAGAGGAGAAAGACATGTGTTTGTGACCTCTAAAAGGCAAGGGGCCATGAATTATACCCCTATTAGGCTAGAGGAAAAAATAAAAGATAAAGACAAGGGTCAAAGAAAAGACAAAGGCAAAGAGGAACCATAACCTCCAAAAGAAGATGACCAAGCACTATGCATTGCAAAATCAAATTGCAAAGGCTAAACTCAAGAGAGCCCTTGCCAATCTACAGGCACTCAAAGAGTAAAAAGACTAAATAAACCTTGGAATCTTGCCTCAAGATTTTCTACAAGCTTCTCAAACCCCATGATGAAGGTTTCCACCAATTTTGGGAGAATTTGGACAATTTTTGGCTTTTTGCAAATTTTGAGGCCTGTAAGTGCAGCACCCATGGCACTATGCTTTTTCCTCAGAAATCCTCAGAGGAAGAACTTTAAATTTTTGGAATCCTCATGCCTATCACAGTATTCTTACGAAATTCGGGAGCATTTGGAGCATTTTTGACCCTTCAAAAGGCCACAAAACACCTCATTTTCACCTTTCTACTTCATTTTCAAGCTTGGCGCTACGCTCAGAGCAGTTTGGGGAATTTAGATTTTTGTGTAGATTACAGGATATAAACCAAAAACAAAATATATATTTAGAAAAAAATATATATATTTAGAAAAACAAAGATATATGTAGAAAAACAAAGATATATTTAGAAATTATACTCAGAAGGATTTCCAACGAGCCATCACGGAGAAAATGCCGACATCGGGAAGGTCACCAAAACTTGGCTGCAAGTGGACCCATTTTCTGCCTGTGAAGGCATTGCGCTTATAAACTGCACCTTGTGTTTTTGGCCAAAAGTCAATAAAACACACTCATTTATTGCAAAATGATATTTTAGTGTTTTTTAAGGCAAATCAATCTAGAATTAGGTACTATAAGTTATTTTTTCATTTATTTCATGGGATATTTTGTGCCTTGGGCCTTGAATGGTCTCTTGGCCATTAATGACATTTATGAGTGATTTTGACATTTTGCAACCCTATCTAGGGTTTTTTCCCTCCTTTTCTAAATAAATAGAGCATGAGGGCTTCATTGTAAAACGTTGGCATTTGATGACTCTTTGGAGAAATACATAGTCTTTTGGAGGTTGAAGAGAATTTGGTGTTTTGGAGCTTGTGAATGGCTTGTTTTGCTTGTTGATGGAGGAGGCTTGCTTGCAGGATCCCTAAGCTTGGTTAATGGTGAAGCGCTTCTATTTTAGTTATTGTTTTCTCATGTTTCATTATGTTTTCATCTTTCTATGTTGTAATGGAACAAATGATTTAGACTAAGAAATGTTCTTCAAGGGCACCTTAGGTCTGTTTGTTCTTCATTGCATCTATGTTTTCTTCTGCTAGGACATTTTAGAGAATTCTTAATTTCTCTCCAGACCCCCTAAGCTTGTTTATTTCATGAATGGTTTAATAAATTAGGTATCAAAGATGATTTATGGCTAGCCCTTGTTGTTTGATGTCGCTAAACATTGTTCTTGAGGTCTCTCTCCAAAGTACCATTAATTAGGTCTGCCAAAGAGGCTATGTTTCAATCATGCCCTTTGTCCATGATTGAATAATTATTTTTGATATCGTCATATCTATGATTAATGATGTTTATGGGTTCCCTCTTCTTTTATTAAATTTATATGTGTATCTTGAATATCTTCTAACCTTGAAGGTGAAATCACTAGAAGTTAAATGAGTTTCTCACCTTCTATATTTCATTGGAATGTTTGTCTTGAATGATTATTTTCTTAAGTTGAATCAAAGAGTTACTGGTTTTCCCTGTATATTTATTGCTTCTTCATGCTTATGTATTTAAGTCCCTTCTTGTTAAAAAGGTACATGATAAAGGATTCTTGATGTCCCTTTGCCCTAGCTTTGTTCACAAACTTGATGTCCATCTCATTTCCCATAAACCTTGAAAATCCATTGACCAATGCTAGATTTTCCCTGTGATGCTCCCCGATCCATTGTTGAACTTTCCATGACTTTTATAGACTCCATAGCCTAATGAATTGAATATTTCCTCATTCCATCTATTCTACTTGACCATCTTACCCAACCAAAACAATCAAACAAACCCTACACTTAAAAACTAGCCTCAAATCAAACCCTAAAAGAAAACAAGTTCACATATTTTGCATACAGTCGAGAGAGCCCTCTCTGAGTCTAGGAAGGCTAGGTCCTAGAATTCCAAAGACTGGTCTGATGTTACCCTATGCATTTGGTCTATCAATATGCCAAATCACGGGACCCTAACAACAAATATGATGGTAGTTTTCCCGTGGCCAAATAATTGGAAATGTCTGCAAACCATGGAGATTTAGTAGATATTGCAAAAATATTTTCATTATGAAAATTATCCTCTACTGGTGTGTCATTGTTATTATTTTGAATCTTAGATAGAAAAATCAACAATTTTGTTTTGTTTTCCAAGTCGATCTAGAATGGTGATGTTGAATTCTTGCAACAGTAGTAACCATCTTGTGTTTTTTCCATTTGTGATAGATTTATTCATTAGATATCTAATTGCAGAATGATTTGTATGAATGAAGGTTTCATAGCTAGTGATATAATGTCTAAACTTGTTAATAGCATGGACAACAACTAGAAACTCTTTTTCAGTAACACTGTAATTTAACTCAACATGAGTCAAATTGTTACTTGTATAGTAGATGGCATAAGGGGTCATATCTATTTTTCCTAATATAGCTCCCATGGATGTGTCTAAAGCATCAGTTGAGATGTGAAAAGGTAATTTCCAATTTGGTCCTCTTAAGATGGGTGATTCGGATATATTTTCTTTCAAAGTTTCAAATGCCATTTGGGACGTAGGATTCTAGCTAAATTCACAATATTTAGTGAGAAATTTGAAGAGTGGAGATGCAATCTTTGTGAAGTTTTCTATAAATATTCTATAGTACCATGTAAAACTAAGAAAAATCCAAACATATTTTTGACAATTTGGAATTTCTAATTTGGAAATAACTTCTACTTTAGATGAGTCTACCTTAATTCCATTTCCTGAAATATGGTGTCCTAAAACAATTCCCTCAGTAAACATCATAAAGCATTTTTTGTGACTTAATGGGAAATTTGATTCTTTACATCTTATGAGAACTTTTTCCAAATTTTCAAGAACCTCTTCAAAATAATTTCCATAAACTGTGAAGTCATCCATATACACTTCCACACAATCATGTATTAAATCAGAGAAAAATCCTAATACTTCTATTTGGAATGTTGTAGTGCATTACATAGTCCAAAAGGAAGTAATTGATAATTATAAGTTCCCCAAGGATAGGTAAATATGGTTTTGTCTTGGTCTTCGGGTGCTACTTGAATTTGATTGTACCCACTGAACCTGTCCAAAAATGAGAAATATTTCTTCCCTGCTAATGTATCCAAAACTTGATCTATGAAAGGAAATGGAAAATGATATTTTAGAGTAGCTTTATTCAACTCCCTATAGTCAATACACACCCTATGTTTACCATTTTTCTTAGGGAAAATTACCAAAGATGAAACTCACTAACTGTCAGATATTGGATAAATAAAGTTTACATTGAGTAGTTTATGCAGTTTTTCCTTTACAATTTCCCTAAGATTCAGACTCATTCTTCTTTTAGGTTGTCTAATTGGCCTAGAATTTTCCTCAATATAGATATGATGTATGCAAATTTCGGGATTAATTCCTTTCATGTCAATGTATTCCCATGCATATGCATAAGAATTTTTTTGCAATATTTTGATCAATTCCTCTTTTTGAAATTCTTCTAGATTTTTGCGTATGTTTAAAGTTTTTCCTGGAAATATTTCAATTGAAGAATTAAAAAATTCTTCCATATAATATAAATACATTTGTCCAGATGATAAGTATTCAATATTGCATTGTTCTTGAAAATTTAAACTATTCTCACATTGTGAAGATTGTTAGACTCAGTCTTGCCAGTCCTCTGTCAGAGTTATTTTTACGTCTTCTGCACCTGCCAAGTTGGATTTGTAGCATTTATCACCTGTACACTGTTTCTACAGACAAGGTTGAGTCCCACAGATGAAAACAATGGAAACCTATATCTGAGCAGCCTTTTTTTTGGTGCATATGCTGTTCAATGGCTTTACTGAATTGTCTGTTTTAATAGAACGCTTACCAATCTTTTACAAGCAAAGGGATAATAGCTTTTATCCTACTTGGGCATTCACAATACCAAGTTGGATATGACTGCTACCTTATTCTACTGTTGAGGCAGTTATTCGGTCTTGTGTTTAAAATACATAAACTTGACCTACATCCCCATAGAAGGCTGCATATGTTCCCTGCCACACATCAAATGGCCATTGGTCTCTTCCGTTTGATTGTTTCCCTTTCACGATCCATGATTGTTGCAAACACATTTGGCACTTTTGGACTCATACTCATGTTCTTGTTGGGTGGTTTTATATTCTCTAAAGGTGATATTGGACCCTGGTGGGCTTGGGCTTACTGGTTATTACCACTATCATATGGTCAAAATGCAATCTCTGTGAATGAATTTCTAGCACCACGATGGAATAAGACATCTCCCTCTGGACAGGAAGGAGGACATGGTGGTTGATAATAATCACCTTCTTAAATACAAGAAGCATTACACTTTTGGATGGTAGTCAAAAAACTGTCACTAAAAAGAGAGAAGACATGGAGGGAGAAGACATTGCAGGAGTTGCAGACGAAGAAGAAATAAATCAGATTAGTGAAGTGAAAGTTGGCATTGACAAGAAAAGACAGACATACAAACAGGACACAAATTTTTCTTCTCAAGGATGAAGCATATGTATACAAAGGACAAGCGGCAAGTGCCAAAGGAGGCATGAATGCAACTCTCTCTTATAGGGAAGCACATTGTATATGTCTCGAACAACTGATTTTTCTGCAATATACTCAGAATTATCACGTATTTTCTTCAATGGATGTGTGGATATTCAACTGGTAAATTTTCTTCATCTTATAACTATCATGGCAGAGACTGGGTCTACTGTGGAACAGACAGAATCATTTATTCTGAATGCACAGAGAATCCCCAAGCTTCTTGTTGAAGAAGTAACCTGGTTTTGTGAACATGGCAATGTAATTGACAACACCCCCATATTTCATACAAAGAGTGCAGGTGCAAGTGATCTGGTCATAAATGCTTCTTCAGCTTCTTCTATTGCTGAATGTGACATGGACATGGAAAGGGTTAAATTTGATGTTGAAAATGTTAAAGGGAGAAAACGCACCTGGAAATGGCGGAGCTTTGTCAAAGGCAAAATTCAAAAGCTATTTTTATTTAAAATTAGTTTTTATTTGAATGTTGAAAGTCAAAGCTAAAAATAGAGTGAAGAATATCTACCTTAGCAGATAAATAGGGACAGAGGGTCTATTTCTGACTTCAGTTGCATTCCAATGGATCTACGCTCCAGTTTTTCGATTGGCCAATAGAGGAACGATGTTCTCTTTATAGAACAAATAGATGACTCTTTCCCTATTTTTGTAATTTCAGGTGAAACAACGCCCTTGTTTTGGGTCGATCTGTTTTCTCCTGAGTTTATTTATTGTATTGAAAAGTCACTTGTGGAGAGAATTCTGAGAGTTGTGGGAGGAAATAATCCAGCACTATCATTGTGCAGTTTGACAGAGGAGTAATTGAATGGTCAGCTGTGATTTATAAGATTCCTGTGGCTTGAAGTTTAGCATAATGTATTTTCTCCATGTTTCATATGTATCTTGTAATGTTTTTCATTTCATTCATAAATCGTTTTCAGTTTGAATGCTTGAGAGTAAAAAGGTAGAACTCATTCATTGCTCTGCCTTGAGGAAGTGTTCAGACTTCGTGTGGTTTTCTTCTGTCTGAAAGGGATTCATTGTTTAATGCTCTTTTCAGCTTTCTTAAGCAGTCTTTACATTCCATTTAATTTCAAATTAATTGTTAAACTTCACTCCTACCTCGCCTTATGGAATAATCTGTGCCTTTGATTAAATCTCTGCTCACGCTGTTCTTGATCCCATACAGTCCAGAAAACCCCGTCATTTATTAAAAACCTCATTCATATCTATTTACTAGCATAAAATCAGTTCCTATTCTAGAGTCATCTCGCACCCTATTACTCATTTTATCGAGATTGACTGGAGAGAGCCCTCTCCTATCCTCGTAGGGCTAGCTACGAGGCTGAGCTTGGTTTGATGTTGCCTCGAGTTTTTCCTTCCTCAGCCTAAGGCAGATTCAAGCGCTAACATAGTGGCGACCATACTGGGGAAGATGGTTTGCTGTTAATGTGACATTCGACTTGAATATTGTCTTGCCCCAGTACATGAAAATCAAGTTGCAGATCTGATGCTGATGGTGGACAGCAGTCAGACACATATGAAGGCTGAAACATTCACCCGGCGACTCCAGCTCAATCCAGAGATTCCAGTGCTCGCTGATCCACTCATACAATGGTAGGCTATGTGGCAAAACCTGCACTGTGTGTAGCTGTAAAAGAAGTAAGAAATCAGTTAGCAGATTTTGAAATTAATGAAGAATTTTTCAGTGGCTTGCTTCAATGTTTGAAATCTCCGAAGTTTTCTCTTGAAGCTAAAACTGGTGTCTGTGAGTTAGTTGTTGAAAGAATTGAGAAGGAGATTTAGTGTTTAAATGATCAGATCCAGTCATATGATTTCCGAGATCCCAGAATGTTCTTGGAAACTCTTCCTCCTTCAAAACAAATATAAGTTACGACAATGGATCAACTGCATTGAACATGTATGTATTCTCGAAGTTGGGGCAGACAGTGCGACTCGTCCCCGTTGCAACGTGCATGGAAATGTTTTCCGAAAGATGATCAGATTGTCTTTCACATAACCGAGCTCATTATGTATGTAGGGCTGCCGAGCAATTACATGCATTGTCTGCAACACTCTCAAAAAACCGAGGTTTAAAAACTGAATGGTTGATGCAACGTACAATATTGCACGATCTAGTTTTAATAGCGAAGTAGGCCAATAAATAAATAAGCAAACAAAAATAGCATTTCCTTCTAGACACGTGCAGTTTTGGTAGTTTAGAGTTTTTCAGTGTTTTCAATCATTTGATCAGAATTCAATTCATAGTGGTTGGGATTTTGTGTTATGCATTGAATGTGTTCCATCATGTAGATGGAGAATATACGATTTCTCCAAAGCTCTGCAGTTCTTGGCACCTCCAAGAAGCGGCAGCTGCCATCCCCATTGGAGCCAATGTTAGACTCAGTCTTGCCAGTCCTCTGTCCGAGTCATTTTTACGTCTTCCGCACCTGCCAAGTTGGATTTGTAGCATTTATCACCTGTACACTGTTTCTACAGACAAGGTTGAGTCCCACAGATGAAAACAATGGAAACCTATATCTGAGCAGCCTTTTTTTTGGTGCATATGTTGTTCAATGGCTTTACTGAATTGCCTGTTTTAATAGAACGCTTACCAATATTTTACAAGCAAAGGGATAATAACTTGTATCCTGCTTGGGCATTCACAATACCAAGCTGGATATTACTGCTACCTTATTCTACTGTTGAGGAAATTATTCGGTCTTGTGTTGTGTACTACACAGTTGGACTCGATCCTGATGTAGGAAGGGTTTTCTGGTATATGCTTTTGCTATTGCGTATACATCAAATGGCCATCGGTCTCTTCCGTTTGATTGTTTCCCTTTCACGATCCATGATTGTTGCAAACACATTTGGCACTTTTAGACTCATACTCATGTTCTTGCTGGGTGGTTTTATATTCTCTAAAGGTGATATTGGACCCTGGTGGGCTTGGGCTTACTGGTTATTACCACTATCATATGGTCAAAATGCAATCTCTGTGAATGAATTTCTAGCACCACGATGGAATAAGACATCTCCCTCTGGACATGAAGGAGGACATGGTGGTTGATAATAATCACCTTCTTAAATACAAGAAGCATTACACTTTTGGATGGTAGTCAAAAAACTGTCACTAAAAAGAGAGAAGACATGGAGGGAGAAGAAACTGCAGGAGTTGCAGACGAAGAAGAAATAAATCATATTAGTGAAGTGAAAGTTGGCATTGACAAGAAAAGACATACATACAAAGAGGACACAGATTTTTCTTCTCAAGGATGAAGCATATGTATACAAAGGACAAGCGGCAAGTGCCAAAGGAGGCTTGTAAATGGACATTTAAGACTGCTCCCTTTGCGTACTGTCATACACTTTGTTTTAGGTGATTTCGTTTATCATCTCTGGAAGGATGGAATGGGCGAAATCATGTGGTATTTTTTTTAGAACGGTCTGGAGTTTGTTCTCTGTTCCACGTTTTAGTTCTCCTCTTTGTCGTTTTGGCTTCACAGAGTAGGAGGAATTGTGCTTATCAGGTTCAGCCTTCGAATCAGATCTATGCTATGGAGACTGTTTGGTTGGCTTGGGTATGAATCAGTGGCCAACTCTCATGGCCATTCTAAGCACTGTGCAATGTGTGAGAATTCAGACTTGCATAGAGGAATCTGGAGGTGTGAGATGCATGTTGGTGTTGTGCAGGAGTGGTTTTCTCTGTATATTTGGAAATGGGAAAGAAAAAATGCAATGGAGGCTCAGAAAATGCAAAGACACAGAATTGGTGCAAATTTACAGTTAGACTCTATCAAAAACAAGCAATTTCCAAAATTTCATCGAAACTCTCAATCAATACAGAGTCGGATAGCTATATGGTGCTCTCTGTTGAATGGCTTCTTGAGAAATCCGAATTCGGTGGATTACAAATAATGAAATCATTTCGAATTATTGAAGCGGAAGCCAATTAAAATGAAACATGTGACAGGTTCCAGCTGCCAGAGCAAGTCGAGATCGAGTATGTAATAGAAAAGGCAAATTTGGAAGATGTTCTGTTCTATCTAAACAAGAAAACTGTTGTCTGTTCTGTTTGGTGCCAGCAAACTTTGTGGAATTAAATTAGGCAGGCGAAGCTCTCTTGTCCTATCTGAGGGAGCGAATCTATGGTATTGGTCTATATTTATATTGATATTTTATTGAAGGGGAAACAAATGCATGTTCACTCTTTCTTGGCATAGAACGAAGCACTCTTGTAGTGAATAGACCAAAACCCTCATGATGGTTAATCTCCATTCCAACACAAAGGATTTTCTGTGATGCAACCTCTTTGAGCTCACGCAATTTATCTGAAGTGGAGAGTCTGTGGTGCTAATCCTTGAAAGGACAGCGAATTATATTCTGAGGAAGGCTCTAACTAGACACTGTTAATAGCCACACTCATATTGTGCCAAGTCGAAGGTCAAAATTTTCAGAAGTGACAGGTTTTGGGCCAGAGTCCTTTCCAGTGGTGAGTCTGTGTTTTGAAGGGTTCCGAATATTTGGCGATACAACTTCTAAGAAAAGCTCGAGTCACAAATATGAGGATGATGAAAAAGAGCAGCAGAATAGAGAAAAGGGAATTTCAAATAAAAGAAGAAGACAAAAGACAGAATTCGAGCTAAACTTATAACATTGATGCGTGCAATGGGAGTTTCTTCACTCTCGGAGGTGGTGGTGCGCAAGGAAATAGTTTATGGTGTTCAAGACAATGAGAAACTATTCTCCCTCGTTAACTGGATTCTTCCTTATGCTCAAAGATACCTGTACAAAACGCATCCTGAAGTATAACGTGCACTTAAGGACAATATATTGAACAATCAGTTAAAGAAATTGCGTTTTTTTTAGTTGAGAAATTTTTTGACAGGCATACTTTACAAGGCTGTCCCACTGTCTCAAACAAAAGGCATGAATGCAACTCTCTCTTACAGGGAAGCACATTGTATATGTCTCGAACAGCTGATTTTTCTGCAATATACTCAGAATTATCACGTCTTTTCTTTAATGGATGTGTGGATATTCAACTGGTAAATTTTCTTCATCTTATAACTATCATGGCAGAGACTGGGTCTACTGTGGAACAGACAGAATCATTTATTCTGAATGCACAGAGAATCCCCAAGCTTCTTGTGGAAGAAGTAACCTGGTTTTGTGAACATGGCAATGTAATTGACAACACCCCCATATTTCATACAAAGAGTGCAGGTGCAAGTGATCTAGTCATAAATGCTTCTTCAACTTCTTATATTGTTGAATGTGACATGGACATGGAAAGGGTTAAATTTGATGTTGAAAATGTTAAAGGGAGAAAACGCACCTGGAAATGGCGGAGCTTTGTCAAAGGCAAAATTCAAAAGCTATTTTTATTTAAAATTAGTTTTTATTTGAATGTTGAAAGTCAAAGCTAAAAATAGAGTGAAGAATATCTACCTTAGCAGATAAATAGGGACAGAGGGTCTATTTCTGACTTCAGTTGCATTCGAATGGATCTACACTCCAGTTTTTTGATTGGCCAATAGAGGAACGATGTTCTGTTTTTAGAACAAATAGATGACTCTTTCCCTATTTTTGTAATTTCAGGTGAAACAACGCCCTTGTTTTGGGTCGATCTGTTTTCTCCTGAGTTTATTTATTGTATTGAAAAGTCACTTGTGGAGAGAGTTCTGAGAGGTGTGTGGAGGAGAAAAACAGTGTTTCATTGTACAGTTTTGGCTGGAGATTAATGAAATGATGTAGCTCTGTTTCAGGAGATCCCTGTGGTAATAACTTAGCATTGTGTTTCTTCCTTTGTTTTCATATGTGTCTTGTAATGTTTTGCAGTTCATTCGTAATCGTTTTCTGTTGAACGCTTTTAAGTAGAAGGGCAGAATTAAGCTTGCTACTCTGCCTTGGGAAAGTGTTCAAGTTCTATGTTTTCTTCCATCTGAAAAGGATTCATGATTTCATACCCTTTTCAGCTTCTTAAACATTCTTTACACTCCATATAATTTCAAATTGGATGTTTAAGCTCTTGCTTATCTTGCCTCATGAGATAATCTGCATTTTTCATTTAATTTCCCTTCTCTTGCTGTCTTTGCCCCATGCAGCCCAGAAAACCCAATCATTTATTAAAAACCTCATTCATATCTATTTAATAGCCTAAAATCAATATCAGTGTTTCATTTAGGTCATCTCAGATCCTATTGGACATATTTCACTGAGTTTGACCCGGAGAGAGCCCTCTCCTGTCCTTGTAGGGCTAGCTACGAGACTGAGCTTGGTTTGATGTTGCCTTGAGTTTTGCCTTCCTCAGCCTGAGGCAGATTCGAGCGCTAACACTCTCTTTCCAACCTGATCGCGATGAACATTTTCCAGTGTCTTTGTCAACCATTTTGGGGGACCTTTCTAAGATGGCCCAAGCTGCTCATTTGACTGAGTTGAGATTGAATCAAGATTCAGTCTCCCAATTTTGTCAATTACATTATTCAAGGTGTCATTTGTGATTGGTTCTTCATGTGGGGGAGAGAGTGCATCAGAAGACAATTCCACAATTTTATTTAGTATAGGAATCCCCCCCTTCAAGATGTGTAATTTGATTTTCAAATTCTTCAAATGACTTTGCATGTGTGAACCTATCCAAGCGATCAAGATGCCACTCAACAACTGTATCAAACTTTGGAAGATTCAACGAATATGACATCTCTAGATACTACAAACATCTTATTGACTTCATCATAGAGACGATATCCTTTGGAGCTATCGGAATACCCCAAGAAGATACATTTTTGACTTCTAGCACTAAGTTTATTTCTTTGTTCCTTAGGTATCAAAAAATAACAGGTGGAACCAAAGACCCTAAAATTCTTTACCGAAGGAATGTGGACATGCCACATTTCATAAAGAGTTTTATTTTTGATTTCATTAGAAGGATGCCTATTATTTATGTACACAACACATAGAACTGCATCAACACAAAACATCAATTTTCCATTCTTGAAAAACATCATGGAGAAAACCATATCTAAAATTGTCTTGTTCATTCTTTCAGCTACACTATTTTTTTGGGGATTATAGGGCACAATTGTTTGATGTATCATCCCATGTTGGCGAAGATAGTTTTAAAATTCGTTTGAAGTGTATTCTTCTCCATTATCAGTGTGCAAAGATCCAATATGAGTTTGTGCATAATTTTCAATGCATGTATGAAACTTCTTGAATGTTTGAAAAGCACCAAATTTGTTCTTGAATAAGTAAACCCAACATATTCTGGTGTAATCATCAGTGAATGTCATCATATATTTATTTACCTTTGCAGAAGCAACATGCATGGGGCCACATAAGTCTGAATGAATAAGCTCAAGTTTTCTATGCGCTCTATAATTTGAATCATGAAATGACTGTTTGCTATGTTTTCCTAGAATACAAGCATCACATTGCTTAAGTTTCATAGGAATTATAGGCAATCCAGTAACACCATTTTTCTTCAAAAATTGAAGTTTGTCATAGTTTAAATGTCCAACTATAGCATTCCATAAAAGACTTGATGGGAATGTACCTTCATCATAATGAGAACTAAATGAAATTTTTTTTGCATGAGCAGAGGTACCTTGCAGCTTTAGGATTCTTCCTTATTCTATTCATCTCATGAAAACTGAGCGATCTAATGCTTTTCTGACCTCAACCTTTCCATCAAAATTGTGAATGGATTTTCGTTGCTGGTGAATGTGTACCAAGGACAACAAGTTCCTCCTCAACTTAGGGATGTATAGAACCTCATGTAGAATATGGTCTGGAAGACCAGGAAACTTAAGCCTGATTGTGTCAAGCCCTGATGGATGGATTTTAGATTTGTCTACAAAAAATACTACTCCATCAACCATGTCAATAAATTCTTAAAAAAAAACTTTTTTAAAAATCATTTGACATGTTTCTCCTAAACCTGGAAACCAATCATTTCTCCAAGAAGTAATTGAAGCATTAAACAAGTCTTCAGTTACTCCAGTGTTACAATGTGCTACAACATAATGAGTTGATTGAGGTGCTTTACCTTTGTATCTGTCATGAGTTTTACCATTTTCTTTATTTCTTTGCTGCTCAATTATGTCCCAAGGAAGCTTACATGTAGATGCATCATGCTAATCTCTATTGGAGTGTATGTAGTGAAGATCAAATTTTTCACTTTGAGCTTGTCTGCCCCCCCTTCCTCTGAAATTTCTTCTTCCTCTCCCTCTTCGGCCACCTCTTCCTTTGGAATAATCTTGAACATGATTCTTCTATCTATATGTCAAACATACAGCTTCTTCAGAAGACAGAGGGGTTGTATTCTTTCCAAAAGCCTTCTCTCTTTCTGAAAATATTTTCTCAAGGGAGTCAAAGGTGATCTTCTTGAGGTTTCCACTTGCCTGCAATGACTCAAGGTAGTGTGATTAAGTGGGATACATTTCCTTAACATAATCTATAAGAGGTATGTCAACTTCTAGACCAGTATTTTTAATGTCATCAATGATAGATCTTACTTCTGATGCTAAAGCAATAGGTTCATCATTTTTGAATTCAAGGATGAATAGCTTAATCCTTAATTGAACAATTTCAAGTTTTGAATATGAGCCATTGAGTTTTTTTAATTTCCTCATTGCTTCATAGGAATTTGAAAATGGTTTAATATGGTGACTCACCTCTTCATTTACAAAAGTTGCAATCAAGGCATATGCCTTACAATTATTGTTTTCCAAAATGGAAATCTCCTTATCTAAGGTGGGATTTTTCGGTGTATTATCTCCTTCTCCTTCAAAAATTCCTCTCCAAAACTCATTAAAAATGAGAGTGGGGTTTATTTTCCCAGACCACTTAGGATAGTTCTCCTTGCCAGAGATAACTACTCCCACAATAGATATAAGAGAATGCATTTTAAATATGTACTATAAAAAAAATATAGTCTGCTCCAAAAAGACTCAATTATGTGGTGTTTAATGATATGCCTTGGATTAAAAAATGCATAGAGTGGTGCACGGTGTCTTTGGTTAAATCAAGTGTGTAACCCTGCAGAAATTCAATATGATGAATGAGTGGTTCTAACACATGAAGCGAAAAATAAGTGTGATCCTTGGAAGCATGTAATTGTATGCAACTTGAAAGGAACACATGAGCTGAAAGACATCACAAAAACTAACAAGCGGAATATTCCACAACTTAAAGGTGATAGGTTAAAACATGATCATGCATTTTAAAAATGTGTACTATTGAAAATTAATAGTTCATAAGAATATGGCTAAGTTAAACAACATACATCACAAATATCACGGGAATAGTCCTACAACATTTACAATATATGCATGAAGGCATCCGAACTCTGATTTTATTATAATTGAAAGTTCCATTCATACATACAACAAGATGAACCACTTTCCTCAATACTGGGACATGAAGTCAACAAAACCTTCTCCTCCCAAACAAGTATAATCCCTTTGTGCTATGGAGAAGCCAAGGCTGACAAAAATATCCCAAGCCCTCTCTAAGCCTAAGGCTAGCCAAAAGCTTGGCTCCCAAAATACCTTTACAAGATTTATGAGGATGTAATTATAAAAAAGGGGGGTGACTCTTGGCATGCCCCTTGTGTGACTCTTGGACTCCCCTCATGACTCTTAAACTTATTACAAATGGGTCTTCACATTCTAATAAGGACAATTGGAAATTCAATTTCACAATACTACAAATATTATATTTCCACTTGTAATCATATAACACAAAATAGGGTAGAGACAACTAGAAAAACTAACAATAAAAGACACTATGATTCTAGAGTTAGGGTGAACTCAAGTCGGGAATATCGAACTTGATATATCTAGGTCACATGCTCATGCTAAGCTTGGTATTGTGTGATGGTCTCCCAAAATTGTGAGATAGTTTCATGCTAGAAGGAGACTCTTACCTCAATAAAATCTAGGTACAATGTCTTGGAACCAATATTACCCTCTTTCTCCATTAAGAGAAACATTGTTATGATCTGAATGGGGCCACCAATTTAGTTTTGCAAGTTATGTCTATTCACCTCCAACTCCTCCTGGGTTTCCATCTGCTCTAGCTGCTCAAGGTATAGATCAATCTCTTGTCAGACTTGCCATTTACATTTAGTCTCAATGAGTGTACCAATAGATCGGATCTAGTGGGCTATCACCATGACATGAAAGCTGTTGTATATCCATACACATGAGGCATGAATTTTTCCAATGAATGAGGCGAGTTGCTTTCTTTTATAGATCAACATATTAAATCTATCTTTCTCTTACTTCTCCTACATATTCATCTTCTTCATGATTTTAAGCGGCGTGGCCTTATATTTTCCACTCATGCACAATGTTAATGGTAGCTTGTAAATTCTTAGGGATTTTGAAAAAAAAAATTCCCTTTTGTTGCAAGTCATGTAAGCATAAAATTTCCTCATGTATGGTCACAAACACCTCATAAATTTTCCGCATAATGTATCCAAGTGTGGATACTTCAGAAAGTATTGTTGCTTTTATCTCCTCATTGTATAACTATGTCGAAGGTGAATTCTACGCTGCTACACAAAGTTTTTCATTCTCTTGGTTGAGTGACTGTAGATTCTACACCAACTACTCATTCTCAACCACCAAACATTGAATTTTAGATCTGGAAACCCTTGCGAAGGAAAAATGGCATCAACAATGGTATTTGGATTCTTGTCGGCGTCTGCAACTATCACCCTTTCTCTAATGAATGCAGGTGATGCATGATCATTTGGGAATTGATTTCTATGTGCTTTTATAACCTTACTCTACAGCTCATCAAATGGAATATTGTACACGTCCATCATTAGATCATCATCAAGGGGAACTACCTTCCCTTATTTTGTTGGGGCTTGCTCTGCAACTGAAGGTGGTGGAGTCTAAAAGGTGCCCTTAGGTGCATTGGGAATCAAGTCCACATCCTCATCTTGTAGCTCCAGTCCCACTTCCATGTCTGTGAATTCAAACAAGTGTTCAAGATCTTTATAAAAATCTCCTTCCTACACTTGTTCACTGACTCCTTTTACTATTAGATGATCTTGTACTAATTCTTCAACCTGTATAGGTGTCATCTCCTCTCATGTGGCACCTTTACTTCCTAATTTTTTCTTCTTCTCCTCTTGTTCTCTTCTTCTTAACTCACTTTCTTCCTTGAGCTCTTGTTCTACTTTCTAGGCTCTTAGTTCTGCTTCCTCCAAGATTTTATTCTCTCTCTTTCTCCTCTCTACTCTTTGCTTCCTCTATCTCCTCTTTTCCTCCATTTACAAATTTTTTTGCTGAATGATAGGACTTTCTTTCATTTTCTATAGTCTTTTCCTCCTCTGCATTCTCAACTTCCTTCCTCTTTTCTTTGTCCTGCACCTAACTGCTGCTTGTTTCCTTTTGTGAAACAACTTGAGAATTCCTAGCCATATTGATTGGTTCGTGAGGTTGGGAAGAGTTGTATCAGTTCTTCCATGGTTCCTCCTCTAGCCACTGAAATATCCCGCTGACCTAGTTGTAAGATATTATTTTACAATTGTCTTTGCAAATTCACCTCAGATCATACATATTGTAACTCTTTGTGCTAAAATTGAATCTAAATATGGCTTTCCCTTATTCATCTATGACTTTGATATTCCTAATCTCGTATAAGCCAACCTACAAAGGAATATTTGGCGATTGTTCCTTCTTCTTCCTATGTAGTGTTGCTGACAACCTTGTGGAGATATGATAAGATATCTCTTGCATGACAAGTTTTCCAATGGCATATATTGGAAAAATCTGTGGTGGCTTTTTACCACCGAATACTCTGATCAATGTGCCATCCGATAATGTGAACCAATCTGTAATCTCTTATATCACCTCCATAGCTGCTTATGACATGCAAGGTGGGTCCTCCTCAAATATGACCGTGTAAAGCAGGAGATGAAGTGATCAGTAACTTTCTCCATGACTCAACATTGACCACAATCTGAAAGAATCTTGCAATAGATATTTATGACAGTTTCTCTCAGTGTCCATGTCCAGTTCATGCCAGGGAATTGATTCTATGCACAAATTGTATCTAGTAAGTATACAAACATGTAGAAGCATGTCTTATCGCCCTTGGGTGGATTCAAATATTGTGTCACATGGAATTTGAGCTGATGAGCCAAAATATCTGACCAATTTCATGAATTCCCCCCATTCACTACCTGTTTCAATAATATATCCCATCCCTTAGGGAAGTTATTTGTGTTTGGTTGGCCATAAATTCTACAGGCTAGTATGAAAAAAAACTGATAGCATTTCCCTAGTGCCTTTGTCTTGTATATGGGTGGGTGTCTGTATAGACTTTATTGACTCCTTGACCTAGATTTTGATGATATATATTTTTTTCATGTAGATGTGAGTGGTATATAACAATGATTCCATGTTCTTCATTGTCTCAAGAAGATGATACATTTGTTGAAAAAATGCTGCCAATAATTTAGCAAGCTTCTGCCCACTCGTATTTATCTACATCAGTGTTTGAAACAACCCAGTTGATCACATATGAACATGGGAAGGATGGAAGTATATATGAATCCTTGTAAAGCCCTAACTTTCTGATGCTGAGATACACTTGTCGGTCCTCTAATTCTGCCTGAAATTCCTCTATGAACTCATCTTTGATCTATTTCCATTCCATTTTTTATCCCTTCTCCATAAGAAACTAAGTGTCTGCATGAACTAGAAAGTTAACTATAACTTGTCCAAATAAAACCCCAATACTTCTTTCAATTATTTCCTTTGAGGAAACTCTCTTAGGTACCATTGTGAAAGTGTATGCTGGAGAGGTGCTCAACAACTGTTGTACCTATGGGAAAGAAAAGATAGTGACAATAATACAATATTAGTTATAATAAAAACTAATTTTAAGGTATGTTCATGCAACACACTGGGAAAATAACTGGAATGATTGCACAATTCTTGCTGGGAAAATGGTGTGAATGGCCGAGGTGCCTGTGAAGTACGCAGTCCCAACAACCAGTGTTGAAGGTTTAAGACTAAGACTGTCCAGTGCAGCTTAACCTTGAAAATGAGATAGGAGAGACTGTGCATTGTGTATTATCAATCGCCATGGATGTAGGCTAAGGCTTGGGACTTTACAATGCATAGTGGGGCTAGCCTGTAATGTGCATTGCACAATTCTAGAGGTAAAGGTTTGAGATTGGGCCTCAAGATTGCATAATGCCAAGCTAGGAAATGTGAAGGATTGAGTGTAGATATGACTAAGTGTGATTGAAACAATACAAATCAAGTGCATACAATGAACCAATGAGAAGTGAATGAGGCTTGTGAGGACCATTGCTACAACAACGACCATTAGTGAAAAACTAAGAAACCAATGCAAAATTTGTTAAAGGAAAAAAATAACTTGAAACAACACTTCTACAAGACAAATCAAGTTAAACCTCCAACATGCATGCAAAGTAATAACCAAAATAGCACTCATGTAGGCCAAGTGACAAAAATCGACTAAAAGTGATAAATGAAAAAATCACCCAGAAAATTGATTACAATCCTAATGAAGGTTCCTTAATCTCCTTGAGAATTATAGAGCTCTGATACAGAGTGTTTGAATTAGGTCTAGGTGCATTGATTAAATAGAATTGATAAATTAGGGTTTATGGGGCGCATGCCAAAAATCAAGGGAAAAGTGACACATGTCACCGAATTTTCCAAAAATAGCAATTGTGCTTCCTTCAATTTACTAAAACTAGATCCCTAAATTTTAGGGATGTTTGTTTAGATTTTCTACTTTTTCTGGGAAAACTTTCCGTGAACATCACCGAGAAGGATTGTGTAGTTCTGAAGAACTGACAGTTCTATGCTTAGTGCACCACAAAATTTCCAACCTTAGTGAGGGATTGTGAAGTTTTTGGGATCAATTATGGGCTTCTTGTCATGACTGCGCAATTCTCTAGCTCAAGGTTGGCTTCGAGTCATGACCGTGCAATTTTGAACATCAAGCTCAAGTCTGGCTCCATGAATTATGCATGTTCTAGAGGCAATCCCAAAATTACTGCACAAGGCTTAGAAAAAAGGTTAGCTTGTGACTTAAAAACGATTTGCTAAGTGAAGAAAATGTGAACACAAACATAATTAAAAGAGAAACATTAGTGAAAGAATGGGTACCTGATAGGAGTGCAAGGTAAGCTCCTGTAAAAAGAAGGTTAGGCTCCTAATTCAAGGAAATGGAAAAAGTTTAGAGTGTGGTTGTAGAGGCTACAACACTTTCCCAACAATGAACATGTAATTGAAATATCATAACGAGATAATTAAATTGTCTCTTTCATCTTTTTTAATGTATACAAAATGATCTACATTTAGCCTTTAAAATTATAGTCAAAGTTTTTATACCATTAACGAGGGGCTTGTTTAAGCCCATATAGACTCTTCTTCAACATGCAAGCCAATTTTTATTTACCTTTTTTAATGAATTATTTTGTCTACTCCATATATATATCTTCTTCTAAATCTCCGTGTAGAAAGTTTGTCTTAACATCTAAATTATCCAATTCTAAATCTAGAGCAACTAGAGGACTAGGTACTACTTGTATTGATGACATTTTGAGAACTCAAGAGAAAAGTTTTGTGAAATTAATACCTTATTCATGCCCAAAATATTTAACTACTAGCCTTTATTTAAATCTTTGTTCATTTTCCTTACCTTCATGAATCATTTGATAGAACCACTTGTTCTTGAAAGTCATTATTCCTTTTGGCCTTTCAACTAAATCTCATGTCTTATTATCATGTACGAATTTTAGCTCTTCCTACATAGAAGTTTTCCATTTGATGTTATCATTTCCTTCACATGCTTCCTGAAGAAAAAAAATCACTTTCATCAGCCAATAAAATATATTCCGAGGGAGAATACCTTTGTGAAGAATTATGTGTCATGGAAGCCTTGCGAATTAATGATTTTTATCGTGGAATTTCCACCAATGCCTATTGATTTTTTTTTCTTCATTTGCTTCTCCTTGTTGTTCCCCACATTCATTTTGTTGCAATGGGGGCTCATTATCTTTTGATCTATCTTCCTGTGATGGAGGTTTATTTCCTGTTGTTCTAGAATTTAAATAATTATTTTCTCCTTCAGATCTTTTTTT
>CM076580.1:259490970-259673410 GCA_034641835.2 Pinus albicaulis | reverse complement strand
GGGGGAGTATTAGTACCCACGGGAAGAGGCACCTGTCGCGTGAGTTCCACTTCGCCCTGACTTTCTCGAGCTGTGTCTACTGCTTCCGCCTGTCCCCCTTGTGGTGGCAGCTAAATTTCCATGGGATCAATGAAGCCATCATGCTGAGTATCCAACTCCTCCTATTTTACCTCGACCTCCACCTCTTCCCCAAAAATGCCCTCAAGTTTGGCCTCTTCCCGATGTCTCTTGCGTCTACGGAAGCTTAAAGGACAATCCCTTGCCAGATGACCATACTTATGACAATTATGGAAAAAGAATGCTAACTTCTCACAATCCAGAATCTGAGAGAAAGAGTGGCCATGCACTTGAATCTGTATCATATCTGCTAGCCCTTTTCTTGGGTCCAACCGAAGTAATATTTGAGCAACCTTCCTCTCTTTTGTCACCAGGAATGACATATCCGCTTCAAGAAATGTGCCCAACATATTTCCAATGACTCTGAGCACTCCCATTGACCAGAGTTGGGGCGCGAGGGCCGACAGACGCACCTAAACCGGTATTTCTTCGAGCCTTTCTCTTTGTGTGTCGAATAATGGCATCCATTTTTTGAAGAATATTGGGGAATTGCCAAAGCCCCAGTTCCTTTCCAGAACCCATTCCACTGCTTCTTCATTTGTGAACCTGACCATAAACCAACCTTTGGTCAAGATGATAACCTCTGTTTGAGTGGTTAGACCTCCACTCCAAGACTTATGTATCCACTTTGCAATATAATTTTAGGAATATTGACAACCTTTTGCACGCCCCACCGGGATAAGTTCTGAGGTTGCTAAGGCCTCGTCCAATGGAATTTCCACTCCCAATACCAAGTTTGGCCTAACCTCCTTCCTGATTACTTTCCTCTTCTTTCTCTTGGAGCCAAAGGTCTGCCCAATACCAAAAGAAGTGATAAGAGCTTCATCATTATGTAGTTCTTCCTCAGGGGGTTATTCTAGCAAAGAAACTGGCGACCCGCTGCTCTGAGGAGGTGCCTCGACTCCTGGAGACTGAATCTTGGGGTCAAGAAGCGGGTGGTTCTTTTCAGCCCCAGAGAGATGCCATTATCTATTCCTTGGATTTTCTGAGAGAAGATATTACCTTCCTACCTACTTTCTTCTGTAGGCCGGAAATTTGTATATGACTCCTCCAAAATTGAGAATCCTTTAAACAGATTGTAAATTTAAGTAGATGTTCTATGCTTGATGCAACTTTACTTTCTTCTCAATACTAGACAGCAATCACATAAATCATTAAGTAAAATGCTGATAGAACATGCCAGTAGATCGACAGAAGACAAGCCAAAAACAAATAAGTGTGTTGGTGCGTTATGGCGGTCAACAGGATGCTTCAACTAGAAAAGTATCAATTGGTTAGTTAACCAGCAATGTCACACAACCCTCAGATCAGCCAAACAGTCAACTCAAAAGTCAACCCAAAAAATTCAACGCCGCCCCAGAAAAGTCAACGCAGAACAACAGTAAGTAAAAGTCAATGCAACACATTCTACGGTTAGCTTTTGACCTCGGTTTTTGTGCCAAAATTTACAGACTACAGAAATCGAAGTCTATGCCAAAATTTAGCTCCTTTTGACCATGCGTTGACCAAAGTCAACGCTAGTCAAACTTGCGGTGGAAACCCTAGCTACAGAAGAAAATGTCTTCTTCCTTCTCCCACATGTGAATCACAGATTACCTCCAAGTAGCTTGAACCAATAAGAAGTGGAGAGAGAAATATGTGTGGTGAGGAGATGAGTGAAATGTCCTCCAACGTTGACTTTATTTATATCCATCACTGAGGGTGTGTGACACATTTGCTGGGATACAAAACCTTAAAGCTGACTTGCACATATTTGAATATATTAGAAAATAAATTCAAAATAAATGTTCTGCTCATCGGATCAAGATGATCTTTAGATCAATATTACAACTCTCCGAAAGAGGAACCCAATAAAAATATTGGTATCTTCATCTGAGCATCACAACATGGATTTTGGACCTAGTTGTCCAATTTTAACACTCCCTCTCAACTAGGGAGAACTCCATCCACTTGTGCAACTCAACATCGTGCATCATCCCATCGTAACTTGCTTTGCTGGCTCTTTATTTCAGAACAGAAGTGGGTTAGTCACAAAGCCATCATTCCCTACTGCCAGATTTAGCCCAGAGATCTGAAACCTCTACAGGACTCACAAAGAGTCTCATACCAACCCAAAGTTGGTTTATCTGACCCGAAGTCAATAGGAGGTCCGAAACCTCTCTAGACTTGATCCCAGATCAAGTGGTTGGACCGTGCCATCTTAGATAGAGAGTACGACAATCTCTGATGCGTCCATCAGTCTTTGCTACTAGTCTCTAGCTTTTCCCACCTCATTGGCCAAATGAGAGATACTTCCCATGAGCCCTGAACTCAATGGGTAGGATGCATACGGGGCATAGATAATGAGAGGCGAGCCAACTCAATCATCACAACGGTGGGGCCCAAGCACACCAACAAGGTTTGGCAAGCCTAGCCCTGTGGTTGCTTATAGCTCCGAGAAGCTATCCCCAAAGCCCCCTGAGCTCCCAAAGCTCATCGTCCAACTGGACCCTCATCATAGGGTCGTTCCACGATACCAAGACTCTCATAGAAGGTTAGGAACTTGACCTTCCCTAGGGGCTTTGTGAGAATATCTGCGACCTACTCATCAGTTCCTATATGATCGAGCCTTACAGTGCCTCGCTGTACCATACCTAGGATAAAGTGGTACTTGATATCAATATGCTTGGATTGATCATGGAACACAGGATTCTCAGACAAGCGAATCCCACTTTGGTTATCACAGAGTATCACAGTGGTATCTAGCACATGCCCAAACAACTCACTGAAGAGCTTTCGCAACCAGACTGCTTCACAATAGGCCATACTCGCTGCAATGTATTCGACCTCCACGGTGCTCAAAGCCACCGAATTCTGCTTCTTTCTCATTCATGATATCGAAGCAGATCCAAGTGTGAAGCAGCATCCCGATGTGCTTTTACAATCCACCACACTACCAGCCCAGTCGGCATCAGTATATCCAAGGAGTGTCACGCTCTCGGCAGTGTATCTCAGCCCATGGTTTATCGTGCCTAGAAGATATCTCAGAATATTCTTGGCACCAACCCAGTGAGTGTGATGAGGCTCAACCATCTGTTGACTCAAAGTGTTCACTGCAAAACATATATCTAGATGAGTGTTCACTAAGAACAGCAGGGCCCCTACAAGTTGACGATACTTAGTAGGATTTGCCAATACGGGCCCAACAACATTGCCACTTAACTTCTTGAAGTTGAGCTCCATCAGTGTCGACACGAACTTACAGTCCACCATACCAAATCTTTCCAGAAGCTTCACAATGTGTTTTCCTTGAGAAAGGAAAATCTCGCCAGTTCTCTGCCAGACCTCCAGGCCTAGGAAGTAGTGCATCAGTCCTAGGTCCTTCATCTCGAACTAAGCAGCGAGCTCCCTCTTGCACTGATGAATGAGAGGGTCAGCACTTGTCAGGAAGAGGTCGTCCACATACAGCACCAGAATGAGAGGCTTCTCTCTATCAACCTTGAAGTAAAGGTTCGGATCAATATTAATACGAGTGAAACCCAACTTCATCAAGTAGCTATCTATCCTCTCGTACCAAGATTTGGGTGCTTGCTTCAACCCATATAGGGCTTTCTTCAACTTGCAGACATGGGTGTCTCGATCCTGGACTTCGAACCCCAAAGGTTTCTTTACATACACCTCTTCCTTTATCGCACCATGCAGAAATGTGGTCTTCACATCCATCTGATGAAGACTCCACCCTTGCGTAGCAGCAAGGGCTATGATAGATCGAATGGTGGTATATCGTGCCACAGGTGCAAATATGTCATCATAGTCTATGCCTTCCTTTTGAGAGAAGCCACGGGCAACGAATCTTGTCTTGAAATTTTCAACTCTTCCATTAGGTCCATGGTTGATCTTGTAGAGACATTTCGAGGTGACAACTACTTTGTTCTCTGGTCTTGGAACCACATCCCAGACATCATTCTTCATTATGGACTCATACTCTTTGTGCATAACATCCTTCCAGACTTGATGCTTTATGACTTTCTCAAAAGATCTAGGCTCGGATTGTATAATAGTACTCATGGCTGCTAGATACCCTTGGTATCTACTTGGCTTCTTGCTTTCACGGAATGCCCCCCTTGGGGCCATATGTCCCTCAGCATCCTCGAGAGTGTCTCTGAGCCATGATGTCTCTTCCCCAGTGAAGGAGGTGGATCAATCGGGTCCATCGATCCTTCAACATCAAGCATCGTCTCATCCTTCGGTTCTTCTTGATTTCCAGGCCTTGCTTCATGATCTTCCTTAGATCTTGAAATATTGACTACTTTCTTCAGGGAATCATCTTCGTCAAAAGTGACATCGTGGCATATATCCACTTCCCTTTGACTAGGCACATAGACTCTATAGGCCTTCGAAGTTTCGATGTAGCCCACAAACATTCCTTTCTTCCCAGAAGCATCCAACTTTCTCCTCTTCTCTTTCGGCACATGAAAATAATCAAGACATCCAAAAACTCTATAATGTGAGACATTAGGTTTCTTACCAATGAAAACCTCTTCGAGAGTTTTGTAGTCTAGAGCAGAATGCGGGCATCGGTTTTGTATGTACACAGCAGTGTTCGCAGCTTCTCCCCACAGAAACTTCGGTAGACCTTGGTCACATAGCATGGCACGGGCAACTTCCACAATGCTCTTCCTCTTTCGTTTAGCAACGCTATTCTGCTCAGGAGTATAGACAGTTGTGGTCTCCCTCTTGATGCTAGCTTCTCTGCAAAAGTCCTTGAACTCGTTTGTCTCATATTCAGTGCCATTATATGTCCTCAAAATCTTGATCTTCTTCCCTGTCATATTTTCCACCAAGGCTTTGAAGGTACAAAACCACATGAAAGCCTCATCCTTCTTCTTCAAGAATTATATCCAGGTTTTGCGAGAGAATTCATCTATGAACATCATATAATAAGAACATCCTCCCAAGGATGTCACGGGCAACATACTAGATATATCAGAATGGATCAATTGCAAGACATCAGATGTCTTTGTGACACTTGAGGGGAAAGGTCCCCTTGTATGATTTCCTTCGACACAACCCTTACTTACACCTTCATGATTATTTGAAAACTCGGGCATCCCTGTCACCACCTTCCTTGCTTCAAGAAGGGCCTTGTAGTGAAGGTGTCCAAACCTCCAGTGCCATAGTTCAGTTTGTCGGATAGTATCACATGTCATTGCTCCCAGTGGACTTCCTCCAACCTGGTAGAGTGTATCAACTCTAAAACCAATCGTGATAGCTTACTTGAAGCTCTTCTTCCACATGCACACCTTTCCATCAATGAATGCCACATTGAAACATTTGTCTTCCATGGCCGATATAGACACAAGGTTCTTCTTCAAATTTGGTACATAGAGTACATCCTGCAAGCGAAGGACTTGACCTTGAGACAAGTGGAGGGTCACAGTCCCTGTCCCTTTCATGGGATATGTGGCATTATCTCCAAGGATAATTTCCAGATTGGTATCCTTCTCAACTATATCAGAGAGTGCTTCCTTGAACCCAGTGATGTGCCTTGAGGCACCAATATCTATCAACTAGGCATCCATAGTGTCGGGTGGAGATGCAGCAGAGAGGGCAGATACAAGAATGTATTCATTTCTTTTATCAACAACATTTGATTCCTCATACTTGGAGTTTCTTGACCTTTTGAAAGGTTGACCATTTTCACCGGAGGGAGCCTTCCTCTTTCCCTCGAACCTGTTGTTCCTTTGATTGCCATTCCTCCGGTTGTTGTTGTTGTCATCACCATCGGGAGAATCCTTCTTGAATGGGCATTCTCTAGCATACTGACTTGGCCTATGACAAGTGTAACACTTGCCCTTTTTTCCCGTGCCCCTGCTCTTCCTTTGTTCTTTTGACCACCAAAGTTATTCTTTCTAGAGTGAGCAACGTAGGCAGCATTTCCTTCATTTTCATACTCCTTCATTCTTATCTCTTCTTGAACACATCTCGATAGTACTTCGTCAAAGTCAGGTATCACATTATTATTGAGAATGGTAGTGTTGAACACATGCCATTCAGATGAGAGTCCTCCAAGTGCGGTGAGTACCATCTCTAGATCAACTATTGTCTCCCCAATAGCTAGCAGATTGTGCCTGATCTCGGTCAGCTTCAGAAAATATGATTGAACAGACTCATCCCTGCCTTTCTTCAGATTCTTCAATTTATCCTTGTAGAATAGGACTTGATTCGCATTGTTGGCCTTAAAGATGTGGACCCACTTTGGATGTGCCCAGCTCAGAGATGTAGGCAACCAGACTCCGGTGAATTGAGTCCCTGATCATCAGCTTTGCTTTGATCTCCCCCTTCTTATATTTTGTTTTGGTAGTAGCAGTAACAGTGGATGGAGGTTCTTGTATTTTACCTTGCACATGGTCCATGACATCTTGGTCTTCCAATTTAAGATCCAATGTCATCTTTCAAGCATGGAAGTCATCCTTCCGAGTCAATTTGTCATCCTTCTTGAAGCCATAGTTTGTGGAACCCATTTTCTTCTTCGGTGATTACTACAAATTAGGGCTTTGTCTTCGCCTTAGCTCTGATACCATGTAAATTTATGTAGATGTTCTATGCTTGATGCAACTTTAATTTCTCTTCAACAGTAGAGAATAATCACATAAATCATTAAGTAAAATGCTGGTAGAACATACCAATAGATTGACAGAAGACAAGCCAGAAACAGATAAGTGTGTTGGTGCATTACGGCGGTCAACAGGATGCTTCAACCAACAAAGTCTCAATTGGTCAGCTAACCAACAATGTCACACAACCCTTAGATCAGCGAAACAGTCAACTCAAAATTCAACCCAGAAAAGTCAACGCTACCTAGAAAATTCAATGCAGAACAACAATAAGTAAAAGTCAACACAACACGGTCTACGGTCAACCTTTGACCTCGGTTCTTGTGCCAAAATGTACGACATGTAGAAATCGAATTCTATGCCAAAATTCAGCTCCTTTTGACCATGCATTGACCAAAGTCAATGCTGGTCAAACCTGTGGTGGAAACCCTAGTTGCAGCAGAAAATGTCTTCTTCCTTCTCCCACGTGTGAACCGCAAATTGCCTCCAAGTAGCTCAAACCAATCAGAAGTGGAGAGAGAAATATGTGTGATGAGGAGATGAGTGAAATGTCCTCCAACGTTGACTTTATTTATATCCATCACTGAGGGTGTGTGACACATTTGCTGGGGTACAAAACCTTAAAGCCGACCTGCACATATTTGAATATATTAGAAAATAAATTCAAAATAAATGTTCTGCTCATCGGATCAAGATGATCTTTAGATCGATCTTGCACCTCTTCGAAAGAGGAACCCAATAAAAATATTGGTATCTTCATCTGAGCATCACAACATGGAGTTTGGACCTAGTTGTACAATTTTAACACAGATTCTCCCCAAACAACCCTTCATTATCACCAGAACGCTCTGAAAACAAAGTCTGCTCAAACACTAGACCAAGGAAAACAACTAGCGGGATTTTGCATCCTCGAGTCTTATCCAAATGCTGACCCACTCCCAGAGACACTGCCTTTACCTCCTCAATTAAACAAGATTTTAAACCTTCATGCCTTAGCAGACTATTGCCCTTTACCACGTCTTCGATACCACTGGTTAAGGAATAAGAGAGACATAAAGATCTTACCCGAAAATTCGTCGGGGAAACGCAACCTCCAGCTCTTTGTAAAACTGCATTCTCAAAACCGATTGAAGATTCCATTGCTTGCAGCTAGGATACCATCTTTGATGAGAGGCTTCTTGACTGTTCCAAAAACCTAAATCGCCACCGACTTCCCAGTCCAGCTCAACAACACCTTGCTTGCCAAGTGGAGACCTCGTTGGCATTTTGACCTTCTCCAGGTTCTGTTGGGTTGGTTCCAACCCCCAGACCGATAGAATGTCCTCTGGTTCCGGTTCTAAGTTGACATGGTCTTTGGGGCTAACCATACTGAGACCATAGAGAGATGAATCACAAAATTGTTGCAAACTCCGCACTCTGAGGGAGAGTCTCAAACGCTGGACTGGCTTCCATGCTGGGAGGATGCAAAAATGAAACAACAATGCAACAAATAACTAAAAAATGCGTAAACCAAAAACCGAGAGTGTTAAATAGGAGTTCGAAGGGAGACCGGTTACGATTTCGAGGAGCGTTTAATGAAGACCCTGCATGTGCGTACAAGTGGTGAGGCAGTTCCTATAAGCCATCAGAGCTACAGTGACCGCTGCGATTGATCGTCCCAATGCACAGAGTGCGAAAACCTAGAAACCATAAAAATTCCCCCCCTTCATTTAAAAAAAAAAAAAATCCTTCTATTCAATTTACCCTCAACCTACTAGTTTAAAAAAAATTATTTCAAAGGTCGTCTTCCTGCTAATTTCAAGTTAGAAACTATACACTTAAATTTAACTTCATTGTCGTCATGGTTTTACTTCTATAAGGATTATTATCATTTGAATTTTGCGCCACATCTTTCAATCATAATGGCGTGAGAATTTCTTCATAGGGCTAAACCATCGGCCCTCGGAAATCCCCAAAACAATATCACCGCAAGAAAAAAACAGACTTGCAGAAACCCATAAGAGTTTGATCAAGCCAGACTTAAATTTATTCATCTCCTTCAAATTCACCACATCTCCCTTTTAGTTCTGAAAAAATTGGCGGGTTTCATTTTCAGCTGTTTCATCTATATAACTTTAAACAAGCGATATGCTAAAAGTGCCTGTACTTGGGTTTGAATTTTCCATGTGACTTACCCTTCAACTCTATTGGACAGATAGGGTGTCACTGCTATCACAGGAGAATCCGACGATGTTAGGTACAAATCCTTTTTTAAGGCCCTTTCCGTGTCTTTATGCATACACACTCAAGCATATGTAGATAGATGGATGGATGGTAAATTGGCATTGAAGAGTCCAAGTGATAACAGGGCATGTTTGTGCAAATACCTGTATCCTTCACTGTTTTGACTTATATTGTTAAGTCTGTGAGAATGTACAAAATGACCTTGTCTTGCAACCAAAGCAAACTCATTTTCCCCTTGTTAACTTATCACTATTTTGCATTGGTTTGTTTCATCTCCAATATTACTTATTTTGGTGTTATGTTGTTATTGATACCATCGGCCTGCAATTGTTTTTCCATTTATTCACATGAAGGAACTATGTGAAATCAATCCTTCTCTCCAATTGAGTCCCCTGTTTCAATCTTCAACTTCTATTTAGATTTTGGCATTTTGAAGGTTCCATGTATTGTCTGTTATACCAGAGACTCCAAAATTATGACTTCTTGTTAACAAATTCCATGTGTATTGTGTACATACATCAAAAGGGTTGTTGCATACTGCCCCCACAAAATTTCTTTGGCAAGTTACTTGTTTGATAAAGTTTGCTTCAGCTACCATAATCAACACGATCTTCCCTGATTCCACAATGTACATTTTATTTGATCATTGCAGCTAGACAGGATGCCGCCAAACAAACCTTAGTATAAAAATTCAAACATCTAGATTTTTGGTTTATCTTTACAATTTAGTTTTTGTGTGGTTTTGGTAGGTTTTATTTCTAATTCCCAGCATGTTTGTGATTGATCTCAATTTGAATTCATACATCACACAAATACTTGTCATCGGGAAAGAATCAAGTTATGAAGCTGTGTTACTAGTTATTTTAAGTGTCAATCAACTGTTCACGGAATAACTGTCATTGTTAGTCTTTGTTTTTTTTTCATTAGTCATTTGAAATTCAAGGGTTCTTTATCCTTGTCTAGATCCTTAAAAATAAATAGAAAGTGGTAGAAAACATCCAACAGAGATCTTGGCATCATGTAGCAATCCTCTGCTTCTTGCATATCTTGATGAAGAAAATATTTAACTAATCTTACTCCCTCTTACCGAGTGAGATGACAAGCCTAAGCTTGTCTTTCTAGAAATCAAAGTGTCCATCAGGAATCCTGCTCAATGTGAGATCACTCAAACATGACATAAAATAGGAATGTCCTTTGTTGTACCATATAAAGTGGTATTATGTGAAACACTGGATTCTCTGAATCCTATTCTGCAATATGCAACAATGACAACTGAAGAGGTTTCTTAAATTTATACATCCGACTACAGTAGTGCTGGAGTATATAACACTTAGATGTGCTCTTTCCATCCATAATATTGTCAACCGATTTATCATCAAAATATTCATGAAACCTTAGATTTCAGTAGTGTACATCAGGATGTAGAATCACTGAGATATCTCAATTAGCAGTTGTCCAATATATGGGGCTCACCCATAAATTGACTTGAGAACTTTCATAGCGAGACATATGTCTGATTAGGTGGTGATCAGGTATCCCACAAGATATACATATGCATACCATTTTACCATCAATCCTTAAGTGTAGGGAATAGTGCATCAAGGCTAGGTCTTACATCTTGACTTCGAAATTCAACTCCCTCTTACGTTGACAAACGAGAGTGTCATCAATCAGAAGTAGTTGCATCCTTACAATCCAATCATCATGGCTTGTCCATAACTCCCTCTAAATATAAGGAAAGTGACCTTGCCAAAATTATAGTCATAGAGCTATCTGCAACCTACTACTTTTCCAGTCACTATTCCTTTGGTCCATGTGCCAAAGTCATCAATATAGCTCCCTCTTAATTCTTTCTTCAGCCTTTTATCAATCTACTCCTTATTTTTAAGATGACACGTTAGAATACCAAACCTCAGTAATACATAGGTGAACTCTCTCACATGCTCTGCCTATTCAAATGACAGATCTCAATAGCAGTATATCAATAGAACCTTATTACTGAAATTGCAAGAATGACTGAAATTAAAGATACCAAGGGAATTACTCTGAACTTAGCCTTGGAATGATTTCCAAGTCTGATTATGCCATGGATACTGGCTTCTAGCCTAATCTTAACATCTAGATAGACCAAGGAAATTTCAAATTATGCCAAGTTTCTTCTCAGCCACAAATACTACATCTGATATACTGAATTTATTCCAAGGTTCATTATTATTGCAGAAGAATGTGGCAAATAGTTAATGCACTTTAAACTGGTGAAGAAGAACTGTCTTCTTCCCTCCAGTTTTTGATGCTTGTCATTAAAGACTGAATACTTGATGCATCCTTGACTTATGCTAATGGAATGTCCAATGTTCAACCTGAATTCTTGTAGTGATTTCTGTCACAAGGGAGGTTTGGTCTTCAGATACCTACAGAATTGATTCCTTTAATGATGCTACTATAGGTCTTCAAAGTGAAAAAATGATTCTTCTTGAGACTGAACAAGGATCGATAAGCTTGATGCTAAGAAGATCAGACTGTGACTGTATATATGAATGATGACACTATTGAAGGAACATGACTGTGAACACAATCAATACATCCCAAAGTGATCGAGAGCATTGATATTTTAGATGGAGGATATTACAGCTACTCCACTGTAACATCATTCTCGAATAGGATTCCTGACACCATATATTGGGTAATATTACTGTTCTGTATACAATGCAAAACTCAACGAATATAGACAGTGGGAATATACCATACGAATAGAGTAGAGAATCCATATTTGAATGGATGGATGAACTTCCATATATTCATGTACTGTATCATCATTCATATACAGCTGATGAAATCGAGGTCAAGCTTATATTGCTGTAATAGCAATACCATATTGGAGTTGTTGCACAGTGACATCCATACACAAAGTTGAGAGTATATAGGAATGGGTTGATACCCATTATTGCCAATATGGGAAGCCATACCAATGTAGAGTAATATGAGAAACATATATATGACTGAAGCAAGACAAAATGTCATAATGCAAAGAATCATACTAAAGCATATGCCATATGACATTATAGGCAAATCATACCAAGACCATAGCTATATAACGAACGTCCAAATATTTCATAGGTGCAGTATCAAGAGTGAAAATCTGAGAGACTTCCTTGAAAAGTAAGCTTGCTGAACCCTGCTTCAAATCACTGTGCTTTCATGACCAACTATGCTTCCCGTTATGCTGTTATACTATACATTCAAAGCATGGCTGGAAGGGCTTTAAGGCTCTTTTTCAAGCCTCCTACAATTCACGTGTTTGCTACATCAAGGTCTTCATATTTACCAAGATATACTTGATCTTAATGAACTGTACCTTAGGATGACTGCGGTCTAATCTAGGCCTCAAAACAAAATTTTCCGAGTTGTTGCAGAAGCAATCCCTTCTCTGTCGCCTAGAGCAGAATGAGAATCTCCTTCTAGGACAAGGAACCACCCCTGTTTACCTGCACTGTCTCTTGAGACCACTGCGGCTAGGGTGGGAGGTCCCTTCTAGGCCTCTTGGCCCTCTCAAATCCTTCTCCTCATACTACTGTAACAGCACCTTCCAGTAGCCTTGTAAACAGAGATAAACCCTTCACAAAAAAGTACAGAAAAACCATAAATACTTACCTCTTAACTTGTGGTCTGATCTAGCAAGAGAGACACTGCCCAAAATAGTATTGACTCTGCTCTCCTCCTTGTTGGCTGCTTCCATTAAATGTTGAAGGAGGACTCTGCAATAATGGTTTGAAAATTTGATTTGAAGCCCCTATGAGCTATTGAGACCAATTCTGACATATTCCCAAACCAGAATTCTAACAGTCCCTTGCTTGATGGAAACTTGATTACATTCCTTGTGGTTGCATTCCTTCTCTTGCTTGGGATTGACCTTATCTGGCTCTGAAACCATGTTAATTTTGGAGCATGTTCTTACTTAGTTACTTCACTGAACATACTATCCCATAAGCCATTTAGATTCCATTAGCAATCACATAGCTCATTATCATATAAACAGTAACTAAAGAAAGAACACAGATGATCGAAGCAAAAGGCAAGCCAAGACAAGATAACACACGGATATGGTGCAAGCCAGGGAAATACCCGAAGTCAGGGAAAACCCTTGATCAATGCTTCTTATTATTCATTAACAAATTTTCAGCAAAGAGAGAGAGAGTACAATGATTTTAAAGTCAGCACTGAATTGCCAAATAGAAGATCTGACCTTAGACTGAAATTCAGAATACTGGTTAGGGCTGCCTGAATTTTCCATCTTTCTCCATTACAACATGCGTTCAAGCCTGGGAATATGAGGCCTAGAAAGAAGGAATTAACCATGCCTTCATTCTCTCAAACAACTTAATGACTAGTTGTAGTAATGGTCCTCTGTTTGCGTCCTGCAACAAAGATGTTCAACAGAAGATCATGGAGGGATACGCTACAACAAGGGATCACAATCCTCTGTCAGGGATCACAACTTCTGTCCAAGGGTCTGCAACCTTTGATCCAATTGCGTTGGCTTCTTAGTGGCTGCGGCTAAGTAAGGAGACCCTATACTAGGTCTCTCGACCCTCTAGACTTCCTTCACAAGCTACTGTTTACTGCACCCCAGAATAGAGAGATAATTACCATAAAGAAAATACAATTGCACCCTTAACCTCTTCTCACACCTACGGATTAGACCTGCAAGTAATACACACCCTAAAACAATATTTTAGGGGCAAATGGCACATATATTGCATTAAGAATTACAGTTGTTACAACCAGGAGCCAAAAAGTAGTCAAATAAGAGCTGCTTGCCTACAAAAGAAATAACAGTTAACACTCCTTGACCCCAACTTAAAGACTGCCCACATCTTACCTAAAAATGACAATGTTGGACAAAAATTACATAGTCAAACTTGATCTAAATAGTAAATATAGAAATTTCTTCCAAATTGAACAAAGTGTTCATCTCATGAAACGTTGCCCAACTGTATCACTTCTATAAGTAGGAAGGGATTGTTAGACAGATAACATCCCACAGTTGTACATGCTTCTCAAACCATCCATTTGCCCCCAAATAGTGCATTATTCCAATGAACACAAGAAACAAAAAAATTAAAGATTAAAACAGAGATTAATATTAATGGCCTTGAAAGATACATTCAAAGTTGCAACATGCCATACAATAACCACTCGTTAGACAAATGAAATGCAATTGATCCCTTATCACCAAAATATTGTGAAGAACCAACAATCTAAGTACTTAAGTTTTAAAATACGAATGGGATTTCCAATATCATGACACTTCTAGGTCCACCTTGACTCATGGTCTCAAACATTCCACTCCCTGTTGAGATGGCTTCCACTGAATGAGTTGTCGGTTCTTGTCATAGAATTCCTTGGTTCAATAGTGCCCATAAATGGTATCTCATGAGACCATTTCCAATCCTTTCAAATGGAGTAAAGAATATCCAGATTATTTACTTAGCTTGAACAAACATTCTTTGGGAATCATCAATATATTGCAGAAGAATCAATCAATTTCTTGAAGTCTTTCAGAATGACAAGAGCTTTCCATGACAGCCACTTGCCTGTGCTCTTGTCCCACAAATAGTCATACATATGAAAAGGCTCTCTTTCACAATGGTTTCCCCATAAAGAAAGGAACTTACCAAATTTGTCCTTAATATGCTAAGAAAGACCAAATTAATTAGACAAACAAGTTCCATACTTGTTGATAATCCATATGGTGTCACTGCAACTACGAAGATACTAACTAATAGTTTCCCCATATCTGCTTGAGAATGCATGAACAAAGATCTTAAAGGCTTCAAACACACTTGACTATATGGAAAAGACAATAAAAGCCATGCTTGCCACTTATGTATACAACATTTAGAGCATGGTGTGATGCAAGTATCTACTAATGATTAATTTTGCATTGCAACACATGACTAATGATTAATTTTACAACAATGTCAGTTCTATGTGCACACATATCGATCAGGCCAAGCCTTCCCACTTCTCTAAGTACATAGGTGTCAAGAAAATAGAGGCTAGACCCTTTTCCTACTCTACTTTAAAATGTTCCCTATTGACTAAGTGCCCAAGGGAGGATGAAGTAGCCTATCCAACCCCATACGATATAGTCATTGATAAAGGGGAAACCCATTATCCAATGTTTTGGGGCAACATTGGGTAAATTTGGGGTAGCTGGAGCAAAAAGGCAGAATTGGAGGCTATGCTTGTAAACCCTCACATTAAATTAGGAAGAGAGACCCCCATGAGGAATCTATAAATAAAGAGATAGAGTCATTTTCTCATCATCAATTTGGAATGGACTATCTCAGTTTTCTTTGAGCTAGAGCTCTGAGAGTTTTAAGACTCCTTTCTTCTCTTGATTAGTTTTGGTGGAGGTGATCCCACCCTAGCTAATCCCCCTCTCTCCTTTACAACTCTTGCAACATAATATTTTGGAGCATCTATGATTCATTTTGGCAAGCAGGGAAATGCATTCCCACCAGTTGTTCTTGGTCAATAAGTCTTGTTCAAGACAACGAAGGTCTTTCTGTGGGATGCCTGGCAACCATTAGTTTTTCTGAGCAGCAAGATCTTCTCTCTATGATTTGACTATGGTGCACCCAAGCTCAGAACCCTTGGTTAAGGAAAGGTAAGGCTACGAGGGGTCCTCTCTGAGGCAGTGAAGCCAAACAGGAGGTAGCGAGGCTGTTCTCAACCAAATAGGAGATCATTAGGTTACTAGGTGGTTGTTAGTGCCCATTCTAAAGCATTGAGGGCATCACCTATGTGCGACCTTCCTCTTGAGTGTATTTAGGGCCGCAACAGATATCTCTTTCAGGGGTCTGTGATCACATGAAGCTTTGAAACCACTCCCCAATAATTACAAGCAAGGTTTGTGATAATGAAACATCCCAAGCAGGCCTCCAGAACCTGTAGTTTGTTGACGTGATGCAGCAACATGATCAACTCTCCGACCACAGGTGAAATTTGGATCAAAAGGGGACTGTCATAAGATCTAACCAACGATTTGACCAGGTTAAGAGACTACTCCAACCGCAGATGGAAACTCCAATTAGAAAGGGCTGTCACAAGCTCTTCTTAACAACAAACAAGTTTGGAGGCAGCACAGTTAGACAGTGAGTTGTTAATTAGTATATTATCAACCAAACTTGGATAGTGCTAGTGCAGGTTACAGTTGGAATGCTGATCTGTTGAATATTGACATTACAGTCAGAATTATATTGGTGGATTATTGGTTGTATAGGTCTACTGTTCATTAGGCAGTTAGCCCTAACTTGTGGTGGTTTGCTAAAGAAACATATGACTGTTAAATATCTCTTATATCATTAGTGAATTATATAGAAGGGTACTTACCATTATCTGAGTTGATAAATGTGCACTACTGTTATGATTTTTTTCATGATTGGTTGAAAACACTAGATAAGGATTGAACACCAAGGCCAAAAATTACCTAGGGACATTACATACTTCCATTGGAGAAACAGTAAAAAATGCATTTCAATCTACTTGGATTATAAGATATAACCAAAGACATTTTATTGTCAAATCCATGAGGTTGGGGTAGGAGGATGGCCCGCAAAAGACAGAAAGGAGTTGCAACAAGGTAGACTTCAATAGGTGTGCATTTCTATTGAAGAGGATCTCCATAATGTGTCCCTCTATGGTGAGGATGCATGGTAGGACATAATGGTTCAGAGGGAGGTGAAGCAGAGGGGAATATATTTCCAAGGGTGCCTGAGTTTGTTTCAGGCTACAATGGATTCATAAGGGAGATGAGGGCTCAAAATTCTATTTTGACTTTTTAAAAAGAAAAGTGGCAATGAAGAGGATCTTGGATTGCTCCATGCAAATGGTTATTTTTTCGGCACTCCAATTGACATTAGAGGTATGTTCAAATTGCAATTTCAAAATATTTTTCTCCTTATACCGTGATGGATCATGTAGTGGCTGCAAGAAATGCTTATTGTAGGGTCAATCCTCATAAGGTTTTTATTGGTGACTAGAGCAGGTTGAAGAACGATGACTTCTCAAAAGAGGAGGATTTTGCAGCACTTAGCTACATGAGGAATGGCAAGTCTCCGGGTATAGAATCTAGATGGCATTATGTGTGAATTTTACAAGGCCATGAGCCATGAATAGTGACAATTTTTGTCATTTGGCAAAAACATTCCCAAAAAAGCAGCCACAAACACAATTGGTGATTGGCATCCAATTTCATTGCTTAGTGTGGCACACAAAATCATGGCTAAAATAGAGACTCTAAGGATCTAGTCAATGCCATGGAAGGTTGTTAGGTTTTCTAACAATAACACAAGTTTTGTGTACAAACAAGTAATCTCAATACCATGGTTTCAACATGTAAAACCTTCAAATGTGCACAAAAACTAGCCAGCAACCCCTTTTATTTGAAATTCATTTGACAAAGCTTTTGACTGAGTGGACTGGACCTTCATTATTGATATGTTGGCTCTTGTGGAGTTTGGACCTAGATGTGTGACTATGGAGAACACATTGTTCACTAATACATTAGCTTTTATATACCAAATAGTGCTTAGATAAGTTTAGTTGATGATGCTCATGCTTGTTTAGACATAATCAACTTGGCATCAAGTGATGTGTTTAGTGACTAACAATCTATTTTTTTCCTGGGGGGGTTGGACTCTCTTCCTAACTAGAATCACTCAGCTTGGAAATTTACCCCACCCTGGCTGGTTGTTAGATATTTGGGTATTCTCTTTAGTCTAGATCTTTTTCCAATATCCATGTACAATTGGTGACTTCAGCAACTACAAAGGAAACTTCCTGTTTAGCATCATCAAGACCTTCCCTTTACGAGGAAGTTGACCATGGTTGCACAATCCAACTAGACTTGAAAATATATTTTGTGTCTTGTTGGTTGCATAGCAAGGCCTGATATCAATAGTAGAGCATATTTTGAGATTGTAACCATGGTCTCAGTCAAACAAAAGGGTCTTTCATTGGCCCCTTGGGATGTGTTACTATCCCCAAGGATGTCAGGGGGCTTGGTTTGATCAAACTTCCCACTCAAGTGTCTATTTTGGCTACATATGAGTGTCAAGGGGTGTAGAGGGTGATGCTCCATGGCAGGTTCTGTTTTTACTAGTATGATGTCAACAAGTGGGGAAAGTGCAGGGGGGATTTTTCTTTGTGTGATATCATCTCCTTCATCCTCGACCTGTTAATGATAGTAGCATTGGACAGGTACTTCCGAACAGATTTGAGTGTCTAGACATGTGATTGGATGAAAATGGTATTTCATCCAAGTGTATATGGTCTGAAATCTGTTGCAAAGTGATTTTTGTAGCAAGGATCATTCCCAATAAGGTTGTACAACAGAATTGTGTAGATCAGCCAACAACAGTGGCACAATGAGGCCATACTCATCTTGAGAGAGAAACGTGAGTTGTGTGGAGGGTTCAAAACAGTCATGTGTGTTGCAGTAGGGCCGCATGTGCTGTGCAAAGTGAGCAGAGCAGTCACAAGTGCCATAGGAAGCAGTAAATTGTTGCACGTGCTGTGGGCAGGGGTTCAAACAACCACACAGGTGACAGAAAGGTTGCACTGCAGGTTGAGCATATGGCAAGTCGTGTGGGTGCTTAGGAGAATTCAAGTAGTATAGCTTGCACAGAAGCCCATAAAATTTCTATAGTTGTTGGAGATTGTAATTTTCCACAAAGGACCATGTTCCCAGTAAGGAAACCCTGGTATGGTAAGATATTATTTAATGAACACGAAATTTTGATGTGCAGATTTTCTGTGTATGCATGTGTGGGATTGGTGCCCAATTTTCTACTGCTGATTTTATTTTATTTACCTGTTAAATACCAACAATGCTTTTTATTTAGTAAGCTGAAATTTTAATTAATTTACAGCAAGGAAATTTACTAGAAACTACATTTTCCAATTGCTAGGGTTAAGAAATTTTAACACACCAAATTCTAGGTCTCAAGCTCACTTATTTGAATTTCCCAGAGTAATTGGGTAGCATGGAAAGCAATTGTGGGCTTGGCTAGATGGAACATGAAAGACAAATTGGGATCTGGCACACACTCCATTTGGTGTTGGAGACGTAGAGTGATTGCCTTCAATAGTTGCCCCACCTTCAAGCTCACACATTCAACAAGAAAGGCATCCTCTTTTGGGGAGACATGTCAGATGAAACTACTTGATATTAGATGAATTGGTAGTGCTTGTCTCAAGAGAATGACCTTCTCGACCCTAATAAAGATTTAAATATGGATTTGGTAGATCCACAACAAGATCTAATGAAAATAAACATTGGACTTTTGGCTCCATTTTGGAAGGACTGGGAGTGGAGTTTTGGTAAGCCTTTGTAATAATATTTCTCTTCTCAACTATACTCAATATTGCATCAACAATATCAAATATCCCCCTAAGCTCAATGGAAATAAGTTTCCAGTGAATCATCCTATTGTTCGATATCTTTAGTAGAAGCATTGCTTTCTCTTGTAACATTTCTATTTTCTTCTTATTTTGGCTGAACTGCATTATGGGACGTGGGTTTAATGCCAAATTTTCTCCCTCTTCTCAAAGATTTGGATCCACAACATATACACTTGGTAGCAGCTATTGTGCATGTTCTTGAGGCTTTTATGGATTATAGTAATCCTGTTGCAACTACCTTTAGGGGTTTAGGAGCCTTGGACAACACCATAGCACGTTTGAAGTCTGCCATTTTGAGGAGAAAGGAAGCAGAGTGGAGAATCAAAATTAGGTTCCAAGGGAAAGACTCCTCAGAACAATGCTTCTAATTAATTACAAAATGCTGCTAATTAATACATTTCTTGCTTTGTCATATCCATGGATTTTGTATCAGTTAAGGGCAATTATTGATGGAATAAACCATAGCATACCAATAGGGGGAGTGAAAAACATTGAATGTTGTATGCACAAAGAAACATTATTCTGTACTTCCTAGGTATAGTGTATTTTCACATCTTATTGTGTTTAGACAAAATGACCCGAATATGTTATCATATGTGGTTTTATCAAGCTTTACTAGGGTGTAATTAGTTATAAGAGTACGCTGGTTTCAGGGAAACAAGTTTTATTTCAGAATTGGTTTATACTTTCCTTCGTATATTAGCTTTCTTGTTGTTTCTTGAATGAGTTGCAGAGCATTATGAATTGGTTAACAGTCTAGTTGGATGAGCAGGTCAGGACCAAGATTTGGGTATCGTCTTTTCACCTCTATCTTTGTTTGTTGCCATTTTTGACATTAATTTTTTTTAAAATGTGACGTATGATGTAAGCTTTTCTTTGTCCCATATGGCCACAAAGTTTCATGGAATGTTAAATAAAATACATCTATGTAGTGACTTGCCGCTTAAATTATTCTAAGAGCTTAAACGTGCAAATGTCGCTTCTTACCTTTTTAATGCGTCCATTACTCTAGTTAGAATGATTTTGCGTTTTAGTGATTTTTTTATTATTATTCTAGAATTGCATATTGAGATGCAATTGAGATAACCTAGAATGTTAAATTAACTCATCATATCAAATTGTGACACCTTAGAAAAATATTTAATGTAAAACTATCTATGGAAAACACTGTCATTTGGAATATTTGTCAAGTTAATGTGCTTTATATTGCAATGTTTACAATCACAATATCATATTACTTTACACAATTACTATTGGAATGTCAAGAGGTTTCTAAAGGAATATCCAATTGACAATTTGTTTGTTCGTGTCACATCAAGCAAGCGAAAGGAGATGACTTAATTCAGAGCTTTGGCATGGCCGTGCCAGACTGCTTGTGTTCTTACATGTTGTTGGGAGCAAGGTTGTTTTTTTTCCACAGGGTCACAATGAGCAGGTGAGGTGGTTTCTCACTAATTTTTAAGTTTCAGTCACTAATTTTTAATTTGCAATATTCTTTTGGATACAAATGACTGAAAATAATGAATGCTTATCTTCTTTTCATCATACAATGTGACCCCAGTATTTTGAAATTTTAATGTTACGTAATGAAACTGATCATAATCAATGTGATTTCCATTAGTTGCTTCAACAAACAATGAGGTTGAAGCTCATATATCGAATTATTCAAATCTTCCAACTCAATTAATCTGCCAACTTCACACTGTTACAATGCATGTGGGTTCTTTGCATTTCATCCTTGCTTTGGTTGTGAACCACTTTCATTCATATCGTTATATATACAAGATTTAAAATTTAATAAACACCTTATTGACTGCCAGGTAGATTTGGAAACATATGAAGTATATGCTCAAATGACATTGCAACCTCTTAATGTTGTAAGACATTTTCAATTTCATTATTTGTGCTTTGCCGTAATTGCCAATTTTGGTGAGAAATACTTTGGTACTTGTTCCATTTGTGCAGGGAAATAAAAATTGATGATACTGTGCAACAAGAGAAAAAATATTGTTATCTTGGTTCTGATCTCGGCACACCAAGCAAGCAACTGAATTATTATTTTTGTAAAACATTAACTACAAGTAACACTAGTACTGATGACAGGTTTTATGTGCCATGTCGCACTGTGGAAAAAGTTTGTCCTCCACTTGTACAGTTCTTATTTTCCCATAGCTATTATATTTTTGATTTAATAGATAAGTGCATAGACTTTTAGACCTTTTTTAAGAGAAGACTGCATTCTTTAAAGGAGAAAAAGGTAAGGCTATTTGTCGTATTTTTCTCTTATTAAGTTTTGATTGTTTTGGGCAGGATTTCATTTAGCAACCACCTTCCCAAGAATTGACAGACAGGGATATTCATGACAATGAATGGAAATTTCGACATTATTTTCAGGTAAGTTATAGCAGTTATTTGAATGTTGTTTTGGAATAAAAGTGGATAGTGAATATGTAATTATGTGTAGTTTCTTTTGATACTCTTATATCATTGCAATGCATTTTGAAATGTATACATGTAGTGCATATATCAAACTTGTTGCCACATTTGATGTCATACGTGGAAAATCTATTTTAAAATTCTTGTTAATGGTGTTAGTAGCCACTCATACACTCTAAAAAGTATTTGATATAGCTAGTCCCCAGTTACTTTACCTTTGAATGTGGACCCAACATGTTTAGTTTTTCTCTGGATATAATTTGTTGGCTTTTGGGAATTGGATTCTTTTTCCCTTGGAATAGTATGTTGACAATTGCAGATTGTTATATTGAAGCTATATTCCCGGTTAGTATCGCAATTTACAAAGTCTTGTCTTATTCTTTTTTAGTTTATTGTTGTAATTTTTTGTCATCAATACTTTGCTCCACCCATTAGATTTATATTGACAAGTTTTATTGTTGAAGTGTCACTGCTTCTTAAAGATAACTAGAGGAAACGATACAACTATAAAAGTGGAGCATGGGACATTCTTAGTAGAAATTGCTAGCTCTGCTGTGTTTGATTATGTAGGATACAATCAAATTTGCAATGTACCATAAGCATGTGAATTCAAAATATTGGGATAAAAATGTGTGTTTCTATTTTTATTTATTACTTTAGTTGAAGATAACATTTCATCAACAAATGTTGTACACTAATAACACAGTAGGTTCAAAATTTATTCTATGGTGACGTTTTATTTGCTTTGTTTATACAGGTCATTTGGCCAGATAGTGGCCACTATTTCCCAATTGAAGAAAACTTGTTCGAGTTTCTTGCTTTTATGGTGAGAATTGACATTAAAAATATAGTTTATGTTGAGGTATACATCGTATAAATCCTTTATAGTCTACTTTAGTTTATATTCTAGAGTTCATCGACTTTCGTGTCTTATACTTTGCATTGTTTGTTTGTTTTTTTTTTGTTTTTTTTTTGCAGAAAATGAACTCAGTATTGATGGTAAGAAGCAGGAATTAAAGAAAGAGGAGAACAATAACACTAGAGCGACAAAATGAAAATTAAAGAGAGAGAGAAGAGAACTGGTATAGTGGTACTTCGAGAGTCAATATCCTGTATAAGACACACATAGAGACAGATGGTCAAATCTTCAGAGTTGGTGAATTCATTTGCAATGTCTTGGCAACACAATGATAATGTTTTTTGAAGTGATGAAACAATATTTCATGTGTAAATTGTACTCCAACCAATATTAAGTTGGAAACTCATATGTAATACTTGACATTTTATATAATATAATTTGTTGTTCGAATTATTTATAGTTTCACTTGATATTACTTAATATTGTAATTAACATATGTTACTTTGTGTTTTCATAATAGATGAACACGTGTGTTATATGATATTTCATTTAAAAAAAAATTTAGTTGCAAAATCATACTAATTAATTTATGTTAATTAATAATAAACACATAAAATCAATCTAAAAGTACTAGATAGATAGTTTATGTTTATTAATGATGAACACAAATAAAATGAATATACGACTAAATTAGTTGCCACGATGATTATTTTTTTTAACGACGCGCGAAAAAACCTCGCCCGGCGAAAAACCTCGTTTGGCAGACGCGCGAACCTCGCCCGGCGCGAAAACAAACAGGGCAGACACAACCGGCGCGCGGAAAACAAACAGACGCGCGAACCTCGCCCAACGCGCGGAAAACAAACAGACGCGCGAAAAAGATCAAAACAGTAAACTGACAACCTTCGCGGGCGATTTATTTATAAAAACGGAGTTCGGCCGAACTTTCAACTGAGTTCGGCCGAACTACCATTGCCGGTTTTCCAAACCTCCGGCAAAAATTCTGTTTACTGGGCCGTCACAGCGCCGTCAATATAAACGGATTCAAAAGTTCGGCCGAACGTGCTAAAAATAGTTCGCGAACTTTATAAAAAGACCGGCTAGAACTATTGTAGAAAATTTTTTGCCCCAGATTCTCTGAAAGTGTAACCCGGCTTCACGTTTGTATTGTTAGTTTTAGCTATAATCATAAAATTATGCATAATGATGGTCATGTCTGTAATGTTTTTGATATTTTTAAATAAATAGAGGACATGGTTTACACTCAAATTTATTATTTTCCTTTTGATTGATTTTGTGATCATTTAAAAAAATAATTAAGATTTTATAAATTGAAAATTACAATTTTCTAACTACTTAGTGCTTACTATTATAGTTTTCATCATTTTGGTATGAGTAATTTTATATAGTTCTACACATGGAAATTGTTTTATAATTTTGATTGGGTCATTGAATTTTACTTCCACACTTCTATGCATATACTTAGAAGTGTTGATTAATTAAAAACTGAGAAGTCTATGGAGTTGGAAGAATTGTTGGACGAACAAAAGTGGCCAGAATCTAGGTAAAAAAAATTCAAGAAATCTTATAGTAGCAGTGTTTGAATCATGTTTTTTTTTATGGTGGAAATGGATTCAGCACCATCAAAAATATCTGCGGCATCCAAAATATTGAATTTTGATAGCAACAAACTAGATTTTCAAAAATCTCTACCTGATTTTATTAAAATCTTACCTAAATTTCCTTAATTTTCAAAGAAAAAAACAAACTAATTAAATTACTACACTAAAATTATGTATTTATAACAGTAAGACATCTACACAGTTCCCAACATTTTAGCATTTTCAAGTAACCTAAAGCTCAACAATCCAAGCAACAAGATATATTTTCCTTCCATTCTAGCAAAGAAATTAATGTAAATGTCTGCAAATGGCTCCAACACGTGGCAAAGATAAAAATATTTTTAAGATAATCTAATAATGTTCATTTGACATAGCTAAAGTGAATTTGAACAAATCCTGATGGATATTTTTTTAAATCTAAAATTAAAAATGACCCCAACCAACCTAAAGTAATAAAAATGACTTAGGTAACAATATTTATAGTTAATAATTTAGCTAGTTGGATTTATATTGAGTAGTTGGGTGTAATGTTTATTATCTTTTTCTTGAGACTAAAATATTACAAGTGACATAATATGCATTGATGTTTTATTTGAAATATAAAGATATTTTTAGTGATGAAAAAAAATTACAAATAGTTAATATATAAAAATATCAATTTTTAAAAGTATATGTCATTTTATTTTTGTTAGAGAATTTAAGCCAAGAGCTATAATTTAGAAAAAAAAAGGTAAATTTTAAGCATGATTTTCTAAGCTAATGATTGGTTTAGTGTATATGTCACTTCACTTTCACTAAAGAATTTAGGCCAAGAGTTGTAACTCCATAAATAAATGAAAATATTAATGACCATTCACTACTCCAATGATTGGTTTAGTGTCTTTCTATTTTGTTAATTGGGTAAAAATAAATTTATTCATTGGATAAGAGGAAAATAAAAGTAAGCCAATGATAAAGCGATATTTAATTGACATGATGAAAAGAAAGTAAGCCAACGAGTGGATGGTGCTTAATAAATTGACATGATAAAAAGAAAGTAAGCTAATGAGTGAATGGTGCTTAATATTTCTCACTGATTTAAAGAGAAAAAAGAAAAAACACCAATTCTCAAACCCTATTAAGTAAATATATGGACCTTTGATGCAACTTAGTACCTTTAGGCTCACTGAGGGTTATCTAAATTTACTTGGGTTATCTTTTGGCTTATTATTATTATTTTTTAACTGAAACGGTTATGGATTTTTATTTAATAGAGGAATCAGGTTGGGCCGAGGCCACAACAACCATCAATACAAGACTACAAACTTTGACCCTATTACAAGCTGGATAGCTACTCACGGAATGCAAAATTGTGTAGGAGTTCCATCGTTTATGCTGAGGTCTCCTTGTGGGAGGAGGTAGCCTTTGTTGGCGTAATTGTCAGCTTCTTTGTTTGAATCTCTGAAGATGTGAAAGCATTTAAAAGAAGTAAATTCGAGAAGAATGTATCTCAGCCTATGTAACCTATTATTTAGGACATCATCTTTAAACTGATCTTTCGAATGTATCTTTTTTATCAAAATTTCAAAGTATTTGAATGCTTGCATCTCTCTGAATCCTCTTTCTCTAGCGATTTGGCAATATTTTAACAAGCTCATAATTTCTTCTTGGTTGTTTGTTCACTGTCCTAAGCCCTAGCTAAAGGTTTCTCATAAAGTTCCATCCAGATAATAAATGAGGCCTCCAGCACCCACTGTCTTGGGGTTTCCTTTGGAGGCTCCATTGAAGAAGACGGTTGTTGTACCCTGCTTCCTCCACCAGCTTTGAAAGTTTTCATCCTTGTCTCTTACCTCCACTCAAAAGTAAAAGGTCTCAAACAAAGACAAAGTAAAGGTTTGACAGCACTTTGGTTTCTGTGTCGGAAGACAAAGGTCTCAAACCATCTCTTTTCCTCAGGGAGTAATATAGCTTCAGGTTTGAGGGCTTGGTTACTCAAAGTTTCAAAAAGGAAAGCTTTGGATTTAGTTGCTACAGTGGAGGGGGTCCAAGATATATTATTGAAGATCTGTTTGTTCCTGGCTAGCCATAATTTCCAACAAACGAAATTAGGGATGGTGATCCAAACCCAGGCCCAAAGGGACTTATTGGAGATGGCCAGAGGGTATCGATCCTTCCATGAGAAGAAGAGGTCCACTACTGAGATTTGGGAGGGGGAAATAGTGTTGATACCATGAAGGGTGAGGGTCCAAACTTTGTTGGCGAAAGGGTAGTCAATGAAGAGGTGATCAATGGTTTCAAGAGTTTGTTTACAAAGTGCACATCTATGTGGACCATCATTGCTTCTTTTCAAGAGATTTTCACCTGTTAAATTTTTTTATGAATTAACGTCCAAAATAAGTTTATTTTGGGAAGGCCCATTGGATCCCATACCTGTGACCAGAAGCTGGCAGGAAGAGACCTTTCACGTTGGGGCTGCAATAGTGAATATCCCTTGGCAACAGAGTAGGAGCCAGAGGGTCCCCAACCCCAAGAATATTCTGCAAGCTTGTGCACCGGGGTAGCGTCTCTAAGCTCTGTTTTAAGAATATCCACCTGCTATAACATATGCTCTGGGATGTTAGTGAATCTCCAGGATGTCCAACTGTCAGACTCATCCCATTTAGAAATTTCATGAACTGTTTTAATTCCTCTCTCCTTCAGCAAATCTCGAATTTCATGTAGAAGTTTATAATACAATTATTTATTTCCGGATTCTCATGATCTAACAATTATATGCCACTATTAAATACAAAATCCTTCTACTTAAATATTTGCGGAAATTTAATCGCATATTGCAAACACATGAAGAAAAACCAATCACACATAACATAGATATTTTTACTGGAAAGCATAAAGCTAAAAACCCCACTATCATATATTATGCATATATCATGGATCATGAAACAATCTCATATAAAAATATACTCCAAGATCTCTTAGTACAATATAAAATCATCTCACACTGTCATACAAAAATTGGCCCACACATGCACCAGTTTACTGCCTCCTGACAGCCTGCCTCCACTGCACAATCCCTGCTGATGAAGATCCTTGAATGAATTTGATCTTGCCTTGCCTTGACCGCACAATCCTCATTGGCATCTCCAAAGTGTGTTTGGTTGCATGAGTGCACCACTATAGTCACAACAAATAGTCAAACTGTCCCTTTCACCTATCTCTCCACTGGGTCTCCACTGGATCTCACATGCATGTAATTAACAGTAGTAAATCTTCAGTTGCATGTGAGATCACTCCATGTGAATTAATTTAATATTTAATTCACTGATCTCTCACTAGTGTATCATTAGTTACAACTAGTTACAACTAGCACAACTGAGTTTAACTCACTTAACTGAGTTAAACTACTTTACAACTCACATAACTACACATCCAACTATATTACAACTTTGTATCACTTAGTTACAACGAAGTCCACTTGCATGTCCCACCAACCAACCTTTGAACTCAAAATTCCTTCAGTCAACTGGTTTTCCACGTCAGTTAAATTAAATCAAGTGCTTCAAGAGAATAGATTATTATTTATTGTCTAATTATTGTTAAGGGCTAACAATAATCGACATGCATTATATTTTTAGGCATGAATTCCATGAAACAACTTCGCACATGCATTCTAAAAATAGACATCCATCCATCCATATAATTTTCTCAACCATCTATAAATAGATTACTACTAAAAATAGACTTTGATCCAAATTCTAAAAATAGACATATCACCTAAAAATAGCCTGCGGGCCCCACCTATTGTAGGTGCTTAATTTTCACAAGGATCATCATCTTGTTGAATCTCAACATTTTGGAGAGGCCTGCAACGTTTGCAAGAGGTGCATGGCCCATGATACTATCCGTCCAAAGCTTCACTCTTTTCTTGTTACTAGGGATTCGATACAGATGCAGTTGAAAAAACTTAGTGCCTTTTTTACATAAACTCTAGAGCAGCGTGCTTTTTTTGTTGCTTGCATCCTATAGCTGTCTTAACACTATCCCGTGGATTTTTTTTTCCGAGCATGCGACTTGCTGGGTGATTGGAGTCGACATGCAATTTCCATAGTATCTTGCAGCCTAGAGAGATATTGGCATGGTCTGGATCCCTTATCCGGAGGTCGCCATCACGCAGGGGGGAATTTAACAGTTTCCCATTTAATCAAATGCATCTTACGTTGGTTCCCTTTTCCACCGTGCCAAAGAAAATCACGTAGGAGCTTGTTAATCTTCCCAGAAATTGATTTGGGTGCCACTAGAAAAGAAGCTTGATAAATTGCGAGGGAAGAGAGCACTGATTTAATCAAGGTGAGTTTGCCTCCATATGTGAGCCACTGTCCTCCCCAGGAGTCGATTTTGGTTTTGATTTTGTTTATCACACCTTCCCATAAAGAAATCCTATTGATGCCCATCGTTAATGGCATCCCAAGGTAATTTATTTTTTCCCATCTGGCATATCCAGTGAACCCCAAAATGCGATCAACTCTTTGAATGTCATTCTCTTCAACGTTCTAGATGTAGACAACGTTTTTCCTTTCATTTATCATAGCATCGGATATGATTCAAAACCTTGGAGGGTGGCTTTGAACATTGAGGCTATTCTACAGGAGGCACCTCCCAACATCAGGGAATCATTAGCAAAAAGAGCATGGTTAATTGGGTCAAGCTCCTTCATAACTCACAAGCCAAGAGCAGACCCAACAACCTTGTCCAACTCCAGCTTTCTACTGAGCGTGTCTACCAGGAGGATGTATAGAAAGGGAGAGAGAGGGAATCCTTGCATCAGTCCCCTCAAAGCTTGAAAGTAGCTCGTTGGCCTCCCATTTACCAGAGGAGCTATCTAAGGCCTACTGGTGCAAGCTTTAATCAAATTAAAAAAATCTTGTGAAAATCCATAGGAGAGGAGGACTTTGTAGAGAAAGAACAATTTTACTTTGTCGAAAGCATTGGCCATATCCAGCTTGACCAGCATGCCTTTCTGTTTCCTTAGATTGCTAGAATGCATGGTTTCCTAAACTTGAATGACATTGTCAAGTATATGTCTTCCTTTGACAAAACCTCCTTGAGAGGTGGATATGAGGCTGCCAAGTAGCGACTTAATTCTATTAGCGAGGAGTTTTGCAATGATCTTGTATCAGATGTTATAGAGAGAGATGAGCGTGAAACTTTCAAAGGTGTCGGGGTTTAATTATTTCAGGATTAATGCAAGAAAGGTTGAATTGGTGCTGCCCCCCATCTTTTCTTTTTGCAGGAATCCTTTAATCATTCTAACCAAGTTGACTTTTATTATGTCCCAGCATATCCTGTAAAAATGGATTGAAAACCCATCAGGCCCGGGTGCTTTATCAGATTCCATGGACCAAATGACATTGCTGATGTCTTCCTCAGTGCTCTGCTTCAAAAGGGTTGTATTGCCATATTTGGTTACCAATGAAGGAATGTTGTTTATGAATTATGTGCTGTCCTCTTCACTGCCCTCATTCCCTTTGCTGTATAGATTTTGGAAGTGGGAGAGAACATCAATTTTAATTTGATCTATGCCTTTACAGATCATCCCTTCAGAGGTTGTGATCTCCAAGATATGGTTGCGGGAGAGACGGGCTCTTAATTATCGGTGGAAATAAGAGGTATTCTTGTCTCCAGATTCCAACCAAAGACTGCAGGAATTAAGTCTCCAATATTCTTCTTCATTCCGAAAGGAACAGTAGGAGTTGCATTGGGCAGTTTTCTCTTTAGCTAGTTCAGTTGTTGTGATATCTTTGGTGTCCATTTCCATCTGAAGATTTCCCAGCTGCTGCACTGCTTCCTTTCTTTGAATGGTGGGTGTGTTTGTAGGCTTTTTTCTCCATTCCTTGAGGGCTTTATTTTTGAATTTTAGCCTCTGTTCCCACACATAGCTGGGGGAGCCATTGACAGTGGTGGACTAAGCCATTCAGACTGTGTCAAGGAATCCATTTTTTCCACTCCATAGAGGACTAAATCTGAACGAAATTGGACCCAAATTTTCTTCCTCTTCCAGTGAGAGAAGAATGGGTTTATGATCCAAGGTAAGCTTAGGGAGAATGGTTTAGGAGATGAGCCTCCTTTCCATCAGCATGGTACTTTGTACTAGAAATCTATCTAATATGGCTGAGATGTGATCTTCCCTTGTCCTGTTGTTGGTCCAAGTGTATAGACCTTTCTTTGGCTTGAAATCCATTAGATCCCAATGGATAATTATGTCTTTGACTACATGTATCATTTGATCCCTGCTACTACTGCCTCCTCTTTTTTATTTTAATTTCATTACTATTTTAGGATCTCCAACGATGATGATGTTGTTTGGAGAGTGGAGTTTCAGGAATTCATTTAAGGATTTCCAGCATTCTTTCTTCTCTACAGACATTATCAGAACATATAAATTGAAAAGTGAAAAAGTTAACTTACTTTCTATGTGCCTCAGCTCAGTGAAAATCCAATGCTGGGTCTCGAAGGAGTTGGCAAGCATGAATTGGTCCTCCTTCCATAACGTGGCAATTCCTCTTGAGGAGCCCCTTGAGATTACTGCTTTCCCTGCATTCTTCTGCCATTTCTTTTTACTGATCTCTAGAAGGGATTCCACTTCAATTTTTGTCTCTTGGAGCAAGAGGATATTTGTTGGTTATGTTTTCATGAGGTCCTTGACAGCTTCGACTTTTGATGCTTTACCCAAACCTCTGCAATTCCAAGAGACGATTCACATTACTTACTATTTGGGGTGGTAGGAGCTCCTCCCTTTGGAGGCCTTATTTTGGTGCTGCTTCCGATTGACATCTCAATTGTGGGCTGGCTTCCTTGAATTTTTTGTCTTTCTACCTCTTCCTCCCTTGCTTCTCTGTGGGACTTTTTGCTAGCTCTTTTTTCAGGCCTTTCAAGGATCTCTTCCTCTGACGAGCTCAGAGACACTACTGTCTTCTTTCTGGCTATGTCTGCGTATGTGGGAGAAGGGGAGATTTCAGGGGTTACTACAGGTTACCCTTCTTCCTCATTGTCTTTTCCAATGGGGGAAAGCTTCGACTCGTCACTGTTATCATTATTTATTTCTGCTGCTTTGTTGGGCTCTGTATTTTGAGTTCTTGCTATCAATGAGGGGATGGAGATCCCAGCCCCTTGATCTTGCCCAGCTGGCGGGGATTTGTGTTCTTGTGTAGACCCTTTACCTCGAGGTTTTGCTAGCCATTTTTTCTACACTGTGGTCCATTGATCATCTTTCAAGTTTTCACTTTCTTCGACGATATTTTTTTGCAGTGTCTTGCAAAATGGCCATAGCCATCGCAATGCCAACATTTGAAAGGTAGTTGTTCGTAATCTAGTTCCTGAATGTGAGTCCAATCTGCGACGATTAGTTGTATTACTTCTGAAAGCCATACTTATAGATCCACCTCCACACATATGCGTGCACAGGAATACTGATTTTTTCTCACTGCTTGATCTATGTACCTTCCTAACGAGTTGCCAATGGTTTGCAGAGATTTTTGGTTCTACTAGTGCAGAGGAAGGTGGGGAAGTCAGACCCACACTGGGACCGCAGAAGGCACGTCTTGTGCAGGGTCGAAGTCAGGAGTCCATTTTTTCAGGTATAGCCCTTAAGGCCCCATGAAGTATGGGTTGTTTCGGAAAATGAGACTTTTATTTTTTATGTTTTCAAAAACAAAAACAAAGAAGCCTTTCCCTACAAAATGGCTTGTGATCCCTTCTGAGATAAGGTGAGACCAGTTCCTCTTAACCAAGTCCTCCACAGCTTTGGGGGAGGGCCAGAGGCTAGTAAACTTACCAATAAGCCCTCTATTAGCCAGATTAAGAGCATATCTACATGTTTCTTCGACCAACAACGCCACTGAAGGGATGCAATCAAGCTTCTTCACGAAATTTTGTTGTATCTCGGTCAGGGGCCTCTTGTTCCCACCTGTAACAAGTTTCCGAAAGGTAATAACATCTGGCTGGGGGGGAGGGGATCAACACCCCCACCAGCATCCATGGTGGTTGGGCCGCAGATAAGGAGACGTGCAGTCGAGGGTAGCACAAGCTAGGTCAGGTTGCAGCAGCGATCGAAAATATTATTATTATGGGTTATCTTTCGACTTATTACTACCTAAGTAAATTCAGATAACCGTCAATGAGCTTAAAGGTTCTAAGTTGCATCAAAGGTCCATATATTTTCTTAATAGGGTTTGAGAATTGGTGTTTTTTTTTTTTTTTGTTAAACCTTTGAGAATATTAAGCACCATTCACTCATTGGCTTACTTTCTTTTCATCATGTCAATTTATTAAGCACAATCCAGTCATTCGCTTTCTTTCTTTTCATCATGTCAGTTAAATATTGCTTTATCATTGGCTTACTTTTTTTTTCCTCTTGTCCACTTAATAACTTTTTATTTTTACCCAAAACAAAATAGAAAGACACTAAACCAATCATTGGAGTAGGGAATGGTCATTAATATTTTCATTTATTTATGGAGTTACAACTCTTGGCCTAAATTCTTTAGTGAAAGTGAAATGACATATACACTAAACCAATCATTAGCTTAGAAAATCATGCTTAATATTTACCTTTTTTTTTTAAAATGACAGCTCTTGGCTTAAATTCTCTAATAAAAATGAAATGACATATATTTTTTTCAGGGATTATGTCTCTAGAATTAAATTCTATAATAAAAATAAAATGACATATACTTTTAAAAATTGATATTTTTATATATTAAATAATTGCAAAAAAAAATTTCATCACTAAAAATATCTTTATATTTCAAATAAAACAAATATCTTTATATTTCAAAAAAAACATCACTCCATATTATATCATTTGTAATTTGTAATATCAGTGCATATATTATGTCACTTATAATATTTTAGTCTCGAGAAGAAGATAACAAACATTACACTCAACTACTCAATATAAATCCAACTAACCAAATTATTAACAATAGATATTGTTATCTAAGTTATTTTTATTACTTTGGGTTGGTTAGGGTCATTTTTAATTTTAGATTAAAAAAAATATCCATTAGGATTTGTTCAAATTCACTTCAGCTATGTCAAAAGAACATTATTAGATTATTTTAAAAATATTTTTATCTCTGCTACCTGTTTGGAGCCATTTGGAGCCATTTACATTAATTTCTCTGCTAGAATGGAAGGAACATGTATCTTGTTGTTTTGATTGTTGAGTTTCAAGTTACTTGAAAATGCTAAAACATTGGGAACTGTGGAGATGTCTTATTGTTATAAATACATTATTTTAGTGTAGTAGTTTAATTAGTTTGTTTTTTTCTTTGAAAATTAAGGAAATTTAGGTAAGATTTCAAGTAGAGATTTTTGAAAATCTAGTTTGTTGCTGTCAAATTTCAATATTTTGGGTGCCTCAGATGTTTTTGATGGTGCTGAATCCATTTCCACCATATATAAAAAATAAATAAAAAATGATTCAAACATTGCTACTATAAGATTTCTTGAAATTTTTTTACCTGGCCACTTTTGTCCGTCCAACAATTCTTCCAACTCCATAGACTTTTAAGTTTTTAATTAATCAACACTACTAATTATACACATAGAAGTATGGAAGTAAAATTCAATAACACAATCAAAATTATAAAACAATTGCCATGTGTAAGACTATATAAAATTGTTCATATCAAAATGATGAAAACTATACTTAGAAAATTGTAACTTTCAATTTATAAACTCTTAATTATTTTTTTAAATCATAAACAAAATCAATCAAAAGTCAAATAATAAATTTGAGTGAAAACCATGTACTCTATTTATTTAAAAATATGAAAAACATTACAAGCACGGCCATCATTATGCAGAATTTTATAATTATAGTTAAAACTGACTGTTAAAAATAAACAATGAACCATAAATACAATACAGGGCTGTATATATCTAACGTTAGATTTTTACAAGCCATTTATTTAAAAGTGGATTTATTACCCATGGGCTGGTTGGCTAAGTAAAAGCCATTCCAGTTATGAAATCCTAACAGTAACATATTAGAGATAAAAAAACTTTGAAAAAGTAAAGTTGACTTAGCTGCCCCACATGATTACATCGTGTAACCTGAGTTTATATACCTCTGGAAACCCAACTTATATTGGCAACCTTCTCGAGTGTTTTGATGAATACCAGTGTTTCTCCTCAGGGAATGCCAATAACCCTATCTCATCTCCAAAATATAGTTTTCTGGACAAGACTTCCTCTAACAAAAGAAAGTTCGTTACCGATTAATCCACCGATTTCTGTTGCTGCTCACCCTGCCCATTGAAAACTGAAAACTCCTAAGATACAGAATATAGAAAAATTTAATTAAAACTTTCAAAAATTCAAAAAATAGATGACGAAAAATGAGTTATTTACCTTATCCCCAAGGAGACAGCTTAGAAGCGGGCAATGGCTCGGTCAAATGGATCTTTCGGCATAAGATTTTGCGTCGTAGTGTTCCATGTCTCTTCAATGTAATGAAAAATAATTACCGAGTTGCAAATAGGTTTCTCGTCGTGGAATAGCAGGGGAATCTTTTTATAAACAAAGGTCAGCTCGATCTTGTTGTCATATCTTCTCCGATGAACTCGAAATGGATCCCTTTGAGAAAAAGTGCCATGCGAACCCACGCCATGAAAGGACTGTAATCAACACCTAACAGGTTCACTTTCCCACCTTATCTGCAAGCGTCTATCGTCACCACAAGTTTTGAAATGTAATTCATTTCAGAAAATTCGCACACAACCCTTTGATTTGAAAGGGGGAGATAAGAATTTTAAATTTGAATTTTTTTCGGGGGCGAAACTGGAATTGAATGCGTATAGATGAATGTCTTATCTGAGAGTTAGAGCTATATAGTATAGAGAGAGTCAGAGCTATAGAGCGGACACGCTGAAAAAGTTGTCAGAAAAACCCAAAAAAACAATGGAGACCTTCACCATGGTATGTATGGCCATAGGCTCATTAATGCGGCCAGGCAGCTGATGCCCGCCATACGATGGTGGGCATCAGCGGCCATGGGCCTATGGCAGCTGAAATAAGGCTCGCCTTCGGTGGTGATCCCCCAAATGCTATTTCGTTTGAGCCTCTGCTTTGAAAAATGATATTTCGTATTCTTATCCCCTGCCAACAACCTGATCACCCTTATTTTAAGTCGCTAGGTTTACCCCTGAATGGCTAATATCTCCTGTTTGTGGCATTCAAATGTTTTATTCTACGCCCACATAATAATTGTATCCCTATAAGAGTCAAGTAGCCTAATCACCCCCACCATGTTCCTCATTAATGCAAGTTAATTCATGAATGAGACTTATTTTTTTAACCGGCTCCCACGAATTCACTTTTTTCTTCAATCCAATGAGCTTTGCCTCCATGCAGGCCATGGGGAATACATAAGATGTAGGTTCTAGGTAATTCTAGTGGTTTACCACCCGGTGGTGGAATTCGAATTCGGGATCATCGAGCGAAACGCGATTAAATTTGAAAGGCATCCCCCATGTGGGTTGTCCACCTGCCAGTAGAGAATGATATGCCTGCGATCAGATATTAACACATCCGCCACCCGGGAGAGAAAACTACCCATGGGCTCCATCAAATTTTCATGCACCAAGAAGCTACACTACTACACTAAGGGCATTTTAAGACATTTGTTTAAGACAAAAGAAATCTTTTGGCTTAAAAAGTCACTGTTTATTGTAGTTATTTTCCATTAAAATTTAATATCAATTGAATTGTCTTAAATATAAAATTAAAGACAAAAGTAGTTCTAGACAAAAATAATTTGAGACAAAACTTTATATTTAAGACAAAACTAATTTGAGACAAAAATATTTTAAGACAAAAATAATTGAAGACAAAAATATTTTAAGACAAAACTTTATATTTAAGACAAAATCACTTTGAGACAAATATTTTAAGACAAAACTTAATATTTAAGACAAAATACTTTGAGACAAAAATATTTTAAGACAAAACTTTATATTTAAGATAAAAGCAGTTTGAGGCACAAATATTTTAAGACAAAACTTTATATTTAAGACAAAAACAGTATGAGACAAAAAATATTTTAATATAAAACTTTATGTTTAAGACAATGACAAGTTAAGACAATGGCAATTAAGACGAAACCCATTTCTCGTTTAAGATAGTTAGCAATTAAGACAAAACCATTAGCAACACTTCATAATAGGGTGATTGTCAAATGGGTTACATTCCATGAACTAAAATTATTTATCTATTTAAATATGTGAAAATTTTTAAATTACTTCAACTAAACTTTGATATAAAATTGCAGGAAAGTAAATATAATATAATGATAAAAAAATAAAAAAAAATAAATAAATAAATATTTTCTCAATTGTTATATATATATATATATATATATATATATATATATATATATCAAAACTATACATAAAGAAATAAAATAAAAAATACAAATTCATCTTCATCCATATATGCTTTTTAAACCTTCATTCTTTTCTTTCTAAATGAAAAATCAAAATTTTGATTCCGCCATATGTCTTATAGTCACATCTCAATTTTCTTTTCACTATTGAACAAATATATCATAGAGATAAGTAACAATAATTTAATTATTTCTTAGATAATATTTTAGTATTTAAATTTTTTCTTACTGTAAAAAAAATTTCTACTAATATTGTAAAAAATATAAATATATACAAAATGCAGTTTAATATTTTTTATATTAATTTATTATTAGGTATTAAGATGTTGGTAAAGATTTTCATCTCATAATTAGAAAACCATTAATGCATTATTAAGAAACCAAGTGATATTAGTAATTGATATCATTATCATGAATGCATTGTTAAGAAACCAAGTAATATTAATAATTGATATTATTTCAAACTAGGGAATAACGATTATATGGTTTATCTTCCTCACTTAATAGAGAAATATGTAGAGAAATTGTGAAGGAGGTTGAAAGAGTACTCTAGCATAAACTTTAATTTAACCTAAAAACCATTGTCATGCCCCTATAGTCACCCATATCAGAGACTGACTTAGCCCACCTAGATGGCCCATCACTATAGGTTTTTGGTGCATCTTAAACTATGTGATTATATACTACACCTCACTTTTTATATTTCACGATCATTAAAATTCATAAGTTTAACACTTATTGGTAGATAATAATTCCATACAATTATGCCTTAACATAACTAATATGCAAATGATATGAATGAAAGTAATCTTATAGAATCAACAACCTAACTCGCCTAACAGTTGTCAAATATTCAAATGTGTTACAATAAAGTGAACTCACTACAAGAAAAAGGACATTGGTGAGGGTCATGCCTGTGACAAAGTGTTGTTGTAAGTGCATACAGCGGCAGTCCTTTATGGTTTTTCACCAATGCCATTTTCAGTCACACTTTTGGTGAGGGTTGTTAAAGTCTCATCACTAATTCTCTCTTTGGTGACACTTCTAGTGACGATATTTTATTTACCCTCACCAATGCTCTTTTTGGTTACTTTTGGTGATGGTCAAAAAATGTTCGTCATCATTGATCATTCCAACGAGTTTTTGATGAAATTATGTGCATGTTACTATATTTTTGTCAAAAGATAATGATTTAAGACCATTGTTGTGGAGTCTTTTTCATTGTGTGTCCAAGGCCATATAGTGGTTAGAGTCAGTCGATTTGATAAGACATAATTAGTGTGTATCATTTCCCTTAAGTAATCAGAATATAGTTTTCTTATGAGTCAATACATGATTCATCTCTTCTAGGTTTATTATCTAACAAATTCCCTTTAGATAAAGTTCCACTAGTGTGTGTAGAAAATATATTATTTAATACATAATCAAGCTTTTTCAATTCTATTAATGAGAGAGATCTAGCACTCTTCAACACTCTTGGAACAAATTAACATGCTTTATCACACACTAACATTCCTCGGCACCTCACATGTCTTAGAACATATTTGTACCTGGAACATCTTTCCATGACTAGGACACCCAAGCACATGTCGATATGCCCTAGCATGCGTTGGCATGCCTTGTAGTCCCTAGCATGCCCTGGAACACTTTGGAATGCATTAACATACACGAGTTCTTGGCACACATTGGAACTTGGCGTGTATTGGAACCTATTATTAGTGTGCCTAGCATGCCCCTTTTGAAAAATATAAATTCCTTATTTATTAACCCTCTTATGTGTTCATTTCCTTTCATTTTAGCTTGGTTCTTCTTCTTGTTGCCTTGATACTCCTTGACACATATTGGCATACCATGGCACCCTACACATCGTAGCATGCCTTAACAACTTTCATGTATTGGCACTATTTGACACATGTTAACACACACTGGAACTCCCTAACACACTTTGGAACTTCTTGACATGCCCCGATATTCCCTAGCATGCCTTACTAGTGCTTAACATGACTTTTCACTCCTTCCTTGGCATGTTATCTAGCACTCTTTGTCACTCCCTAGCACGCCCTCATATTCATTAACGTCCATGCATTTTGACCTAGTGCTCCCTTTTGTTTCCCTAGTACTCCGTAACACTCCTCATCATGAATTAGCACACTCTATCACACTTTAGCACTCTTCGGCATGCCCTTCCACTTCACAACATGTGTATCACTCCTTAACACACATTGACACTTGTTACGTGTCGGTGCTTGGAAAGTATTCGCATTTCTAGCATTCATTAAGATGCCTTGGTATGATTTTCCATGATTTAATATTAAATTTATTTGAGATCAATTATTAGAAAGTGTATGAGAAGTAACAAAGGATGATTTGGCACTTAGAATTCACTAACATTTGGCACTTGGCACCTATTTTCACCTAGTGTTGGTGTGCGTAGCATGCCCCTCTTGGAAAAGGTAAATTGATGACTTATCAAACCTCTTATGTGTTCATTTCCTTGTATTTTAACTTGTTTTCCTTTTTGTTTCCTTGATAGTCCTTGCCACATATTGTCACACCCTTGCACATATTGGCATGCCTTAGCACTTGATAGGTCTTAGCATATTTGAAATGCCTTCAAACAATCTGGAACATGTTAGCATTCCCTAGCATGCCTTGGCACTCGTGCCCTCACAACTAGCCTTAAATTTTTTCACGACTTGGGAACCGAATAAAGTCCTTAACAACTACATTTCATGTGACATTGGCTTGCTTCAGCCACAAAAACTTGACTAATTGAACCTACTACAAGTAGATTGTCCCTTGTTCACCTAAGAACTTCCTATACCTCATCTTAGGCCACTCATGTCCAAGTTTAACTTGTCCCACTTAAGAACTTACCAAGACAAGGATCACATCTAGCCATGGCCATAAAACAACTAAGCAATAATATAGCTTACATAGGCAAAATTTCACATGTATGTCCAGTTCATATAAATAGTAGAGAATTAACTGAGAGCTTGCAAGAACCACAAGACACATAAGATATAAGTTGGGACAAGCCAAGTTCCCTAAAACTTATACACAATAATGTACAATATGCAATTGTCTAAAATAGTTTAAAACATGAGAATTCGTCCAAAGTGTGCCACGTGCCATATAAAACTAATAGGTAAAGGAAAAATAGTTCTATGCCCAACACATATTCACCCTTTCTCTAAAACTGCTTTTTCAAGCCCCTTATCACAATCATAGGCTTGCCTCTTGCAAATCCTATTATGAAATTCTTCTAACACACTTCATCATTGGAATGCTTGAATTCACTGACACTCCCTAGCACACACTCTTAATTTTTCATTTCCATGCATTTTAATGTAGTTAGCCCTTGTGATGCCTCAACAATCCTTATCACTCCTCATCATGCATTGCCATTGTTCGACATGTGTTAGCACATATTTTCATTCCAGAGCATACCCTCCATAGCTATCATGCCCTCACAACTACCCTTACTTAATTTTCAACTTGGGAACCCAACCACATCCTCAGTTGACTACAAGTTCTTGACCAAGTTACGATTACTACAACTAGATTATTTTGTTGAATTGTGTAGCTTGGGAGGTACTCCACAATCCTAGTGATATGGGTTTGTGTGAGTTTGGTCACAAAAGGAATTTTCAGCAAAGAACCCAAGCGAAGGGGTTTTGGACCCAACATGGGGTTTAAAATCTAAAAGAAAATTAAAAATGAAAAATAATATTTCCTAAGTTCTAAGTGGATAAATCCCGTAAATTCTAGAGGGTTCTTAAGAGGCCTAGATAGGAAAATCTATTTAAGGAGGCCTTAGTATGAAGGAAAGAACATCAAGTGATAAGGAGATAATTTAATCAAGGAGGTCAGGAGAGATGTAGTCCTAAAGTAGGTTGAGTTAGAGGGCCAAGTAAGGGTTGCTAAATGGAGGCCATGATCATCCACCAAGAGCAAGATCATCATGTGAGGGTTGACAAGAATGTCACATACCTTAATGGGTTCGAGATAGAAGTAGGATGGCATATAGTTGGTTCCCTTATGGAAGATCGAGCTGAAGAGAGGAAAATCATGAGAATATAGGCATATGATTTCAGTGATGTTTATGTGTGAAGGCCACATCAAATTTTGAAATAGTAGAGATGGTTGAGACCGTATCTTGTGGTGGTTAATAGGCTGCAAGGTCTGTGATAAATACCAACACAAATTGAGGAGCGTCTACACTAGAATTTAGGGCCAGAACATAAGTAGCTGCAAGAGTAATATTGAAGGAGGTAACCATAGTTTGAGGGTCATATATATCTAAAGTTTAAGTCAAGATTTAGTCAAAGAAATTCCTAGAATATGTGGATCAATATGAGCTAGGTTCAGTCTCTTATGGAGGCAAGAGTTTCTATTTTTTCTATGGGTGGATAGGGTTTGTTATAAATAAATTAGAATAGAAGTATAATTCCCTAGTTAGGGAGGTTTCCTAACATGTTTAGTCCATAATGTATGCCCTTAAGACTGTAACAAATATGCGTACAAGAAGAGGAGTCATGACCCTTAGAGAGAGGTTTATCTCTACAATAGATACCACAAATTTGGAAGATGATTTGCAGAAGCATGTTTAGATGTAGAAAATCCAAAGGAATGTGGAACCTATGTAGAATATTGAGTAGAAGAAATGTGCCATATGAGGAATGAATTGACAGGAAGAGTTGATTTTTATGGATTGTCCACAGAATTTTGGAAAAATATCTGAAGTAGCCTATAAATAGTTAGTCAAAGGACTGTTAGTGGATGATTTGAGACCCTAGTTCAAGCATCTGTAAATTTTTAGAAGGATGATAAGGGGAGTAGTTCACATTTGTTCATAGATTGGACAACAAAGAAATTGGTACACAATAATAGTGATTTTTAGAGGACTCAAATAATTATTTGGTGGCAGATTTGAAGAGTCGTAGATGATGGAAGTGTTGTGGGAACTAGACCAGTAAAAGAATTGTCTGTGGTTGGGAAAATTGATGCCAGTACAAGTACATTTGGAGGGTTATTAGGTGATTGTCAAAGAAGAGCCCTAAGTCTTGTATCTATGAAGGAAAACAAGATTGGTATAAGGGTAGGTGTATTTTTCCTAAGGACATGCAGAATTTGAAGGACTAAAGAAGTAATCAAGTGGGCTATCCAACTAGCCCTAGTTTACTGTATTGTAGAGGATTGAGTCAGTGAGAATAAGGGAAACATCCATAGCCCTAGACTTGTCATATTAGAGGAGTATGGAAAAAGTGGGCAGACCAAAGAAATGTTCACAAACGGAGTTGTGAACAACTGATCAAAAACCCTAAGTTTTTCAAACCTTGAAGGAATAAGTGGTAAATAGAGGGAAACTTTTTTTTAGTCGGGTTTAGTAACCTAAAGGAGATGAGTTTGTTTATAGAGGTAGATTGAGGAGTTGCATAACCCGAGGCAAGAGGACCCACTAGATGTGTTTAGGACATGTGGACTAAAAGGGGTATCTGTGGCCACCATAAAAAAGTGGGTCAATTGTTGTCCTGTTCAAGGTATATTGGTTTTCCAAGGACTAACACCAAGCCCTAGTTGTATTCCTTGTATCAGTGTGATTGTAATGGGCCATGATCGCTGGTACAAGAGCTCTAGCCTATTCTATTATAGTTTTTAATTTAATGAAGAATGGTTTGAAAAAGTTAAAAATTGTCATGTGCATTAGTTGATTCCTTGATGTGTATAGATTTCGTTATGCAAAGTAGATGTGTTGTGGCACTTGAGTTTATTTTAATGAAATATTCTAAGACCAAACCCAGATTCTCATGTGTCATGGAAATTCAACATATGCCTTGTTCACCTAAGAACTACCTGTAACTCATCTTAGGCTACTCATGTCCAATCTCAACTCATCCCACTTAACAAGTTACCAAGACAAGGTTCATCACATCCAACTCTGGTCGTAAAAAAACTAAGCAACATAATTTACATATTGACATGCCATAGCACCTAGCATGTCTTAAATTTCCTAGCAGTATCTGGCATGTGTTAGCATCCCTACATTCCTTGGCATGCTTTTACACTCCTTAACATAGCCCAACACTTCCTGACATGCCTTGGTATTTTAGCATACCTTGGCACTGCCTAACATATAACCTTGTCACTCCCTCCTTAACACACCTAGAACTTATTGACACTCCATTTCACACACTCTTATTCATTCATTTCCATGAATTTTGATCCAGTTATTCCTTTCTTTTCCCTGACACTCCTTAACACTCTCTAACACACATTTGCACACCGTAACACCTAACACATCTTGGCATGCCATCCTAGCACTCTAGCATTCCTTGGCACTACCCAGCATACCTTGTCACTCTCACCTTAGCACACCTATATCTCATTGACACTCCTAGTCACGAACTCTTATTCATTCATTTCCATGCCATTTTACCTAGTGCTCCCTTGTGTTTCCATAGCATTCCTTAACACTCCCTCGCACGTGTTGGTACACCTTATCACCTAGGAGATCTTGGCATGTCACCTTGGCCTCTAGCATGCCTTAACACTGCCTAGAATACCTTGTCGCTCCCTCCTTAGCACATTTGGAATGCACTGACACTTCCAATCACAAACTCTTATTTGTTCATTTCCATGCATTTTGATGTAGTGCTTCCTTGTGTTTCCCTAACACTCCCAGTTAACACTTCCTTGCACGTGTTGGAACATATTGGCTACATGCCGCCCTAACACTCTAGCATTCCTTAGCATTGCCAAGCATGCCTTGTCACTCCTCCTTAGCACACTTGGAACTTGTTGACACTCCCTACCACACACTCGTATTCATTCATTTACATGCATTATGAAATAATTCTCTCTTGTGTTTCTCTAGCACTACCTAACACTCCTTGGCACACATTAGCACACCCTTGAACATGGCACATCTTGGCATGCTTTCCTAGTACTAAATAATGCCTTGGAACTAGCTAGCATACCTTGTAACTCCCTCCTGTTGGGCGGATTAATCAATCTTGCGGACAAGACCGAACTCCCTAGTACCAAAAGGTACTCTAGCAACAAACAACCAAATAAACCTATCTTTCTCTAAACATATATGATTTACGAAAAGCACTATAGAGGTGTCAAAGACTTACCGTAGGTCCAGTGCATGTTCGAAGTAGTTGTTGTCCCTCGTGCACTTGAAGGAGTTATCTTCGTAAACCTGCAGTCACAAACAAGCAAACATTAAATAGCACATGTATAGTAAACATCATAAATCATGCTTATCATGATGATCAAGGAATCCATGAAATAAACAGTTAACTAACAGCTTATTGAGAAAAATGAATTCATTTGTGTTAATTTTAAAAGAAGGAAAACCTTACAACCTTAGCCTTGATGTTGAACAGGTCTTCCCGGGGTCCGAAGCAGGAATCTCCTCTACTCTGATAAGCTCTGCACTCCTCCAACCGAGACAGATAAAGGTATGTGATCTCTCCTCACAAAAATCTCAGTTAAATGAGTCTGAATCCCAACAACACTTAACCTCAAATAATCTAAAGCTTGAACTCTCCTTGAGGGTACCCAATGCCTCTTTTTATAGTGGAAAAGAGGAGGTTTCAGTTCCAACTATGAAGGGATAGAATCCTCCTTCAAAGGGATAAGCTCCTCACATTAAGGGGTTAGCTCCATAAGGTAAGGGATACATGAACCTCAAAAGAGCGGTTACGCACATGAGATTCTTTCTAGAGGCTAGAGATTTGCGAAAGTGAGATTTTTTGAGTTCTTGTGCCTTTTTAATCTTTACGGTCCGCACCCATAACACGGAGAAATTTCATTTAGGTTACGCAAGAGTCATGAACATTAGGTGTGGAACACGGGCAAGATCTGGAAAGTGTGATACCAGAGTTAAGGAGATTTTTAGGAACTTTTCTCTTATTTTCAAGGCTTGACATGAGGAACTGATGTGTTAGACTTGCAAAGGAGGAAGTATGAGTGATAATGAGCTCATACACATAGCAGAATGTCAGGATGAAAATTTTCAGTGTAACATATTGCCACCTAAAGTGAAAAGTCTGGAATAGATGAAGCTGAAGTCTGTCAGATATAAAGAGTGAAGTACTTTATCATTTCAAGGATCATATTATGGACACCCCAGTCGGAACCTATAAAAACATTCAATTCAAAATATATATATGTAAACATATCATCGCTGAGGTAGGCATTCAATACTCAGATCAAAATTAAATAGAAATTAATTCAAACTGTTGTGATACATGAATGATTTTGAATACATCAACAGTATAGACATGTGTAGACACAGTATGGATGCAACCATCTGTTTATGAATAGTCCAATGTATAAATGATAACAAAATTCCTCGCAGACTGGATGGTAGAAACTAGATCCAGGGTCTTGATTTTTGCTTCCTGAACTAGTACGATTCTATCCATGCGATTAAATGTGTTGAAGTCGAACATGGTAGAACCCACTTGATTACCAGTCAATAATGTGAACTGTTAACAAGTGTGAGAGAAACCACCAGTAATGAAAATGGCCCTCAAAATACTCATTACAATCCACAAAATGTGAATGAATGAGCTGAAGTCGATCATGTCACGGAATCATTCGATCGAAGGTCAATGATGAAACCTGTCGTCGAAGGTGAGAAACCTACCATTGAGGCATGTAGATTTCAAGGTACTGACAATTTCTAGATCAACTTCCTAGATAATGAGCTGTCGTCGATAGAAAGCGATATGTCGTAGGCAATCCCATGACACGAAATCATAGATCAAGTTTTGAAAATATATTGGCAAGGACTGACTCAGGGATGGTCAAAATGGATGACAAATATTTTGCAGATGAATGGTTTATTTGAACTGTCCTCTTGAACACATAACACCACTGCAGATGGCTTGGTGACAATTGACCCAAAGCTAATACCAAGAAACTGGCTGAAGACTTTCAATATGGTTTTATTAAATATTAGGCAAAGGATTTCCCAACCTAGGTGAACAAAAGTGTCATGTTCAAGAGTGGTTAACTGGATTTTCGAAAAATCAAAATACAACAAACAAGTCCATTTCTCTCTTTTCCCCCACCATTTCTGGCAAGTACCTCTTTATTTTTGACAAGCTTGAGGAGGATAACATTTGCTTGTTTATAAGCTCATCCTTTGGATGAGTCCAACTTAGTTTAATATTCGAACCCTAAGAAGGAGTGGTTCGTTCCTGTTTAGAATTGAACAGGTCCTTTACTGTTAAATTTTAACGAGTCCAATATAGGGGAAACTTGGTGATTTTCAATTTTAGGGAGTCAGAAGAAAAACTTAAGAAAAATCCGTGGGTGTAATTTTTCGTAAATTTAGTCTCTCAAGCCTGAAAAAGGATAAAATAATGCAGGAGAGAACTCCATTGACCGTAATTAGTCAACGCATACCTTTTTCGTAAATAGTCCATTTCAGTCCGTAAAAGGGGTAAACTTATACTGAAGGGACGATCATTCATTTATTTTAACAAGTTCGAATAATCAAGTGCTTGGCAATATTTTCATGTTTAGAGAGTCTGAAAAGGGCTTAAAAGAGGACTCCAAGTTTTCGCTTTTTCGTAAGTTTTAACGAGTTCGAAAAAGGGATAAAATTGTACTCATGGTTTTCACTTTTTCGTAAGTTTTAACGAGTTCGAAAAAGGGATAAAAATGTACTCATATGGCCGACTTTCAATTTAATTTAAGAGCAGGAAAAGACGAAAAGAACTCGGCATTTTTATGTTTTTTACGAGAATGAAAGATAGAAAAATAATCTCGGGATTTTCATGAGTTTAACGAGTCTTGAAAATAACCGAAATTGACTCAAGATAGGTTTCATTTTTACAAAAGCTTGAAACAGAGAAAAACTATGATTTAGATTGGTTTCATTTTTACACAAGCTTGAAACAGAGAGAAAATTGTGCTTGATACCCCCTAAGTGTAACTGCTAGAGCGCATGCCCCCCCAGCTTCATTTCATTCAACTAAGTACATTGCTGGTAATTAATAGCTGGATGGAATGAAGGTTCATTTACGAGATCATATGAAAGACCCGACCTAAAACTGTAAGAAAATTACGCAAAAAGTGAAATAAATAACCTAAATATATGACTTAACATTTACGAGATCTAGTCAAACGCTCAACTCAATTAGGGAAGGATTTGTTTCATTTTTTAACGAGCTTGACACAGGAAAAGAACTATGCTCATGGCAATGTGTTTCATTTTTTAACGAGGTTGACACAGTAACAGGAACTTTCCTCTTACCTGATTCATTTTTTACAAGGTTGACTCAGTGACAGGAACCATTGATCCAAAATCTTTTGTTTGAGATGTATAAAAGAATTAACATGTGAAAATTGTAGCTTTTAAACAAGAAACTTTAAAGGCATAAGCGGAAAAAGAGAGAAGCAATTAACATCATGCACGAAGAGACAAGAGTTGATATCGGAGTTCGTCCAGGAGGGACTACATCTCCGGGCCCTGCTCTAATAGTGGGGAGGCCCTGCTTTCATTAAATGGAAAAATGAAAGTACAAGTACAAAATGAGGAATTACACCCTTATACCTGCCCAATCTGGAAATGGCCGAAAATTGCAGACCTCTGCTGACAAAATGGGCAGCATCATTGGATTTTTGGCATCGAGTAGTGCTGAATCCATATAAAACTTGCCCCAATCGGACAAAGTGAAAATCTGGCCCCTCTGGAAAAATGGCTCAGATCATGGTTCCGCCCCCTTCTGCACACTGTTCAAGGTTCCACTGCCTCGTTTTCCGTGCCCGCTCCTGTCCTTCCTTGGGCGCACAAATGAATGAAGGTTTAAATAATAAAGCGTGGGCGGATTCTTCAAAGCGGCCCTTAGCCGAATTGGTTGTGATCCATATTGTTTGGGAGGAGGTCGGGTGGTCAAATCCCGACCCCTCCATAAAAAGGTCGCTTGTTTTAACCGCATTTATATTTAACTCGGCGTTGAACCGTATTTACATTTTTAAAAAATTTGATGAACCGTTGATGTGACGTGGGGGGGCCGGACCCATATTGGGCAGCCCGCCCCGTATAAAACAATGGCCATGTGTATATATATGGCGGCGGTGGGGTTAACAACCCCCACCCCATTTAACATGCGTGGTTGTTACCGTTGGTGGACCGCGGGGGTGGCGGGGTTGACCACCGGCCCCCCAACAATATTTTCGTTTTTAATATATATGGATTGGCATTGGGGTGGCGGGGTTGGTGGCCCACCACCCTTATTACATATTTTTTTTGTTTTTATTGTTATTTAAAACAAACATGTTTTTTTTGAACCTTCGAATTTTTGACAGAAGGAGTGCTTTTAACGGTCCCAAAAATTCGCCCGGAATCTGGCCAGGTTGGTCGGAATCCGGTGGCCGGGTTTCAGCAAAAATTTTGCCTCTTTAGTCTACCACATCACCAAGTCAACCTCTGAACTTTGACTGCTCCTAACTCCTTCATTCGGACTCGGAATTGAGTGCCGTCTGCGCCGTTGGATTCAGAATTTCGAGATCTACAACTTGAACTTGGTTTGAATGATTTTTGAACACTTTGATTTCTAAGCCTTGTACTCAAGCCATTTGTACCTGTACCTGTTTAATCCACCTGGATCATTCCTCCCCACTAAAGAGCTTTTGGACCCCAAAAGCCTCATCAATCAACAGGAAAGTGAGGGAATTTCTCCCTCACCTTCTCCTTTTCAAGCCATTTTGCTTTACTTGGGTGCATCCCTTTGAAACCAACACGGAGATACTCCACATCTCCTCGTCGCGAAGTCCTGGTCCTTCGATCGAGAATGATGTCCTCTGGCAGTTCATCGGGATATTCTGGTGCAAAGTCATCCACTGTAAGAACTAATCCTACCTCCTCAGTGTCCATAATCAATGGGGGTTCATAAAGTTTTAGATTTTCAACATTCACAACTGAGTACATCTGCATGTATACCGGCAAGTCGAGTCGGAAAGCATTATTCCCAATCTTCTCCAATATGGTAAAGGGACCATACCGGATTGGTCGCAATTTCTTACCTTCTCCCTTCATTCGATCCTTGCTGATGTGGAACCACACTTTGCCGCCAACTTGAAATTGATGGTCGACTCGGTGCTTATCATGTCGGGCCTTATATCGGGCCTGACTCTTCTCCAACTGCTCTTGCACTACTTGGTGAATCGTCTGAATCCGCTGAATGAACCGCTGTGCTTTATCCCTGTCATCACGCCCACTGGCATCTTCATCCCTTCCATAGATCATGTCGAAAGGGTCCTTTGGTAAGTAACCAAAGCATGTCTCAAAAGGTGAACACTGCGTAGAGGAGTGCACTGCTCGGTTGTAAGCGTGCTGCACATATGGAAGGTGTTCATCCCACAACTTGGGATGTTTGTTGCAATAGCCCCGCAACAAGTGTACCACGGTACGATTAACGACCTCTGTCTGTCCGTCGGTTTGTGGATGGAATGCCGTGCTTCTCTTCAACTTGGTATCCATCATGCGCCACAAGCTGGTCCAAAACTCTCCAAGGAAACGAGAGTCTCGATCTGACACAATCGACGTGGGCAACCCAAAGTGGACCCAAACATACTGAAAGAGAAGACAAGAAGTCTGCTCAGCAGTGACCTACTTTTTACAAGGCATCAATATGCACATTTTGCTAAAGCGGTCGACGACAACATACAAATAGTCGTGACCCTTTCTTGACATAGGCAAACCTCCTACAAAATCCATCGACACACTTTCCCATGGACGACCCGAAATAGGGAGTGGTGTGTAGAGCCCGAGTTTTCTATTAGAGGGCTTTGAAACAGAACACATCACACATCCCTTTACAAAACGGGTTACAATTTTTTTCATATGGGGCCAAAAACAAAACCTTTGCAAATGACATAAGGTTTTTTCAACACCAAAGTGACCAGACACAAGAGAGGTATGCGCCTCTCGAATTACATGTACCCTTTCTGCTGTGGGTATGCACACTTTACCAAGGTGATACAACAGCTTCCCCTGCAAATGATAGTTGTCCACCTATGAACCATGAGTTAGTTTTGCATAAACTTCTTTAAAGTCATCATCGTTAGTGTACTGTTCAACATAACTTTCAAAAGACAATGACGCATTATGCAAAATAATAGAAGCAGCGATAGGAGGGCGAGAGAGCATGTCTGCTACTTTGTTACTAGTGCCCTTCTTATACTTTATTACCAGATGAAATTGCTATAGGAACCCCATCCACCTGAAATGACGAGATTGTTGTAGCTTGGTCTGTGACTGAAGGTACTGCAAGGGTTGATGATTCGTATGGATGATGGTCTCCTTGCCGATCAGGTAGTGTTTCCACTTTTTCACACTTTGGACCAAGGCATACAATTCCTTGTCGTAAGTGGGGTAATTTATTACAGCCTGGGAGAACTTCTCCGAATGGTAGCAAATCGGCTTCTTCTGCTGCAAAAGTACAGCTCCCATGGCGTACCCACTGGCATCGGTTTCGATCTCAAAAGGCTGCTGGAGATCGGGTAAAGCCAGGACTGGTGCGGTGTTGATTTTCTCTTTCAGTGCTTCGAAGGCCTTCTGCTGTTTTCCTCCCCACTGAAAGGCTTGTTTGATACTTGTCAGAGTGTGTAAGGGTGATGCAATAACGGAGAAGTTGGCAATGAACCTCCTCCAATACTGTACTGCACCTAAAAAACTACGGACCTCTGTTACATTGGTAGGCTTAGGCCAATTTACAATCACCTCGACTTTTGAGGGGTCTATTTTTAATTGACCATTACCGACAATATGACCAAGGTAAACCAAAGAGGTTTTCCCAAACTCACACTTTGACAACTTTACATACAATTGTTCTTTCTTTAAAACATCAAGCACTTTGATTACATGGCATACATGTTCCTCCCAAGTCCTACTAAAAACAAGAATATCATCTAAATACACAAGGAAAAACTCATCAATGAAAGGCCTAAAAAGATCATTCATGACCCTCATGAATGTGGCTGGAGCATTGCAAAGTCTGAATGGCATCACCATCCATTCGAACAACCCCTGTTTGGTCTTGAAGGCGGTTTTCCACACATCCTGCTCTGCAATTCTGACCTGGTGATAACCACTACGCAACTCCAATTTGGTGAAATAAACAACATTTTTTAATTGATCTAATAAATCATCAATGCGAGGGAGAGGGTATCGATTTTTCACCGTGATTTTGTTTAGTGCCCGATAATCCACGCACATCCTCCATGTGCCATATTTCTTGGGCACTAACATGATCGACGAGCCACAAGGAGAAGTACTTACCCGAATGACCCCTTGGTTCAACAATTCCTGTACCTGCTTTTTGATTTCCTCCATTTCGATGGATGACATCCTGTACATACCAATGTTTGGTAATGGAGCATCATGTTGCAAATGGATCTCATGTTGGATCCCTCGTTTTGGAGGCAAACGTTTGGGTTCCTGAAACAACTCACCATAGTTATAAATAACATCATATAATTCCTGTTTATGAGCCGGATCACATCCCCGGAAAGCATCGGTTATTTCTTCATCCTTTGCTCTCACAACCATGAGAAAACACCCCTTGCTGGAATTTACCAGTCTCTTCATCTGTCCTGCACTTACAAGGCTGGCACTGACTTTGGTTTGATGAGCTCTTAAAATGTATTCTACCCCATCTTTAGTGATTTGGTATTTATTTTCATGGCGAAAGAAAACTGCTTTCCTATCATAAAGATAGGGACTCCCCAACACAATGCCATAGATATCCAATGGTATTACATCCAATTCTACTTCATCTACCAGCTTAGAAGTAATAACAAATTTTACCTTAGACTGCTTGGTTACATTTAGTTTTACTTTATCATGTATCCATCCAAGTGGATAAGGTTTTGGATGAGGCTTAACTTCTAAGCCTAACTTTTTAACCAAGGATTCTGAAATAAGGTTTTCTTGAGAGCCTGAATCAAATAGAGTTTCTACTTTTGCATGGTTTATAACAAATCTAATATGAAACAACTCAATTCTCTTACGTTCATTAGAAAGAGGCTCATTTGATGAACTAGTGCTTTCATGAGATTCAGAATCATGAAGAGAATGAGTACCTTTTTTCCCTGCTGCTGTGATCAATGCCTCATCGCATGAGTTGGATCCAAGGTCCTGCTGTGCGGTTTCTACCGTCTTCTACTTACCCTTTCCTCCATATCTCTTCGGCTTCTTTTCTGGATAAAGTTTCCAACAATGATCGTCGTCATGGCCTTCCTTTTTGCAGTGAGTGCAATAAGGCTTTTCTCCTTCATCCTTCTTTGTTGACGCCGTCTTCTTTTCCTTTCCCTTTCCTTTCCCTTTGAATTTGCCATTTGAAGGTTTGGAAGGTGGTTTCTTTGAATGATCGTCCTTATCATTTCTGCCCCTGTTTTCAAGATGAATGGCCTTCACACTGGCTGAGTCAATGGTAGTAGGTTCAAACATTAACAATTAATGTCTAATGTAACTATGCAATGAACCAATGTACTTAGTTACAACTTCAGGAGAATCTAATGAGATGCCCAAACTTAATGCCTGTTTTTGAAATTCTTCAGTAAAGGTTTGCACATTTTGTCCTTTACCTTGCCTTAGGTACTGCCACTCCATTAAGGCTTTCTGCTTGTAACCTAAGGGATAGAATTGATTTTTAATTGCAGTAATAAAATCTGACCAAGAAGAAAGAAGGTTACCCAAGTTACTGCTGCTTCGAAGTTTGCTCTCCCACCAAATGAGAGCTGTGCCACTCAATCGAAGAGAAGCCAATTGGATTTTCGCCTCATCCTCCATAATCTGCTGGATCCTGCAATAGAGTTCAAGCTGCCTAATCCAATTGTTAAGCTTCTCAGCATTACTTTCACCATTATATACTGGTAGATCAAACTTAACATCTAACTTAAAGAAAGGCTTGTTAGATGCATTTCCATAATTTTTATTATGATGGTTAGAAGAGGAGGAAGGACTTTCATTTCCTGAAGGGGGTGGATTTCCTCCACCATCTCCATGCGCTGAACCTTGCCCTTCTAAAGAATGATCTCCTGTTTTCTCTAACCTTTCAAGTCTAGAGAATAGTCTCTCTACTCGATCTGCCATGGTATAGAAATTTTTGCGGAAATTGAGCTCCTCTTCATTCCGATCTTCGTCCCCCATGTTCCTTCTCTGACGTGCACGTCCTGCTTCGGGATCAAAAGCCTGTAGCGTCCCTTCGCCTCTTATTAGCCTGCTTCTTGTTAGCATACAAACATGTAATTCACATCTACAAACACCCGCTCTGATACCACTTGATCCAAAATCTTTTGTTTGAGATGTATAAAAGAATTAACATGTGAAAATTGTAGCTTTTAAACAAGAAACTTTAAAGGCATAAGCGGAAAAAGAGAGAAGAAATTAACATCATGCACGAAGACACAAGAGTTGATATCGGAGTTCGTCTAGGAGGGACTATGTCTCCGGGCCCTGCTCTAATAGTGGGGAGGCCCTGCTTTCATTAAATGGCAAAATGAAAGTACAAGTACAAAATGAGGAATTACACCCTTATACCTGCCCAATCTAGAAATGGCCGAAAATTGCAGACCTCTGCTGACAAAATGGGCAGCACCGTTGAATTTGTGGCATCGAGTAGTGCTGAATCCATATAAAACTTGCCCCAATCGGACAAAGTGAAAATCTGGCCCCTCTGGAAAAATGGCTCAGATCATGGTTCCGCCCCCTTCTGCACACTGTTCAAGGTTCCACTGCCTCGTTTTCCGTGCCCGCTCATGTCCGTCCTTGGGCGCACAAATGAATGAAGGTTTAAATAATAAAGCGTGGGCGGATTCTTCAAAGCGGCCCTTAGCCTAATTGGTTGTGATCCATATTGTTTGGGAGGAGGTCGGGTGGTCAAATCCCGACCCCTCCATAAAAAGGACGCTTGTTTTAACCACATTTATATTTAACTCGGCGTTGAACCGTATTTACATTTTTAAAACATTTGATGAACCGTTGATGTGACGTGGGGGGGGCGGACCCATATTGGGCGGCCCGCCCCGTATAAAACAATGGCCATGTGTATATATATGGCGGTGGTGGGGTTAACAACCCCCGCCCCATTTAACATGCGTGGTTGTTACCGTTGGTGGACCGCGGGGGTGGCGGGGTTGACCACCCGCCCCCCAACAATATTTTTGTTTTTAATATATATGGATTGGCATTGGGGTGGCAGGGTTGGTGGCCCGCCACCCTTATTACATATTTTTTTTGTTTTTATTGTTATTTAAAACAAACAGGTTTTTTTTGAACCTTCGAATTTTTGACCGAAGGAGTGCTTTTAACGATCCCACAAATTCGCCCGGAATCTGGCCAGGTTGGTCGGAATCCGGTGGCCGGGTTTCAGCAAAATTGTTGCCTCTTTAGTCTGCCACATCACCAAGTCAACCTCTGAACTTTGACTGCTCCTAACTCCTTCATTCGGACTCGGAATTGAGTGACGTCTGCGCCGTTGGATTCATAATTTCGAGATCTACAACTTGAACTTGGTTCAAAGGATTTTTGAACACTTTGATTTCTGAGCCTTGTACTCAAGCCATTTGTACCTGTACTTGTTTAATCCACCTGGATCAACCATCCTCACCTAAATGTTTCATTTTTTAACGAGGTTGACACAGGAAAAGAACTATCCTCTTATCTACTTTCTACAATCTACGTATATAACCTACTTATTCATTTTTTAATGAGGTTGACACAAGAAAAGAACTGTCCTCATACCTGATTCATTTTTTAATGAGGTTGACTCAGTAAAAGGAAATATCCTCTGACCAACTGATTCATTTTTTAACGAGGTTGACACAGGAAAAAAACCGTCCTCATACCTGATTAATTTTTTAACGAGGTTGACTCAGTAATAGGAACTATCCTCATAAACTACTTATTTCTAATCTATTAATCTACTCTCTACAATCTATCTACTGATTCATTTTTTAATGAGGTTGACATAGAAAAAGAACTGTCCTCATACCTGATTCATTTTTTAATGAGGTTGACACAGGAAAATAACTTTCCTCTTGGAAGCTTGTTTCATTTTTTAACGAGGTTGACACAGTGAAAGGAAATATCCCCAGACTCACTGATTCATTTTTTAACGAGGTTGACACAGTAAAAGGAACTATCCTCGGAAGAATCTATTTCATTTTTTAACGAGGTTGACATAGTAAAAGAAACTATCCTCACGGGCCACTGATTCATTTTTTAACGAGGTTGACACAGTAAAAGGAACTATCCTCGGACCAACTAATTCATTTTTTAACGAGGTTGACTCAGTAAAAGGAACTATCCTCAGATACATGATCATGGATTCCAACTGGAAGAAAGACATGTCAATGGACACACCTCGATCTTCATCAGAAGGAAGAATAGTTCTATGAAAGGAAGACATGTCAAGGGACTCAAAAGGGATAAAAACATCACGTTCAAATAATCCCATAGAGTTTTCCATGTCAATTACCGGATCTAAGTCAAAGGAAGACGATCAAACAGTGAGAGGCTCACTTACATTGGTAATTGAAAACATGGGACCAGTTGCCACATAATTAACCCGTGGCGGGGTAGATACCACTTGCGTATGAGGAACATTCATGGATGTCAGATTATTAGTAGTTGAATCAAAACTAGGGAATGAAAGCTGGTCTATAGTCACAATATTTCCATTGTGAGGGAAATACATCACACAAAAGAGTGTCGATAGGACAGCTTTCATTGCATAAACATAGTCTCGCCCAAGGAGTAAATTGAAATCCAAGGGGCCTCGAACTACCATAAGATCAATACAGATAGTTTTACCGTCAAAATTAATAGAAAACTTAGGAAGGATCCCTAAAGGTTCACTAATGGTTCTGTTAAAAGCTTTTAAATTCTGCATAATAGGCACAAGCTAAGGGGAACCCAAAGCTTTCCAAGCAGTTGAGGATAAAATACTAACAGAAGCACCTTCATCTACCTGTGTGCGGTGTATGTCCCTACCACCCAACTTCAAAATGATTTGGAAAGGGATGGAGGAAGGAATACGAGGTTCTATCAGTCTATTCCAATCAAAGGAAAAGACCTCAGTACTTGGAGGGGGCTCTGTAGAAACAAGTGAAATGCCCCCCGACGTAGAAGAATCTGATGTAACAAGAAGAACCTGAGCAATATGAAGTTCACTCTCTACAGGGAGAATGGGATCGACCGAATGTGAAATCGAATTGACCACTTGATCAACTAATGGATAATCAACCTGAGTGATATGAGTTTCACTCTCCAATGGAAGAGTGGGATCGACTGTACTTGAAATTAGATAAATCACTCTGTCAGTTGACGGTAGGTTGGGAGAAAGTTTACAGTAACTAGTTGGAAATTCTTGCTATGGAACAGTAAGGTTTTCCAATAATTTTGAGGCTTCATCCATGTGAGGGAAAATGTGAGTTTGATGACTCCCTTTGCATAACTTACAAGGAAACCTAACTTTACCCTTTTTCCCAGGAACCTGAATATCATTGGTTGATGGATCAACGGAAAGTTGATGAGATTTTTCTGACCATACTTCTAAGACCTTTGGAATACCGGGACAATTGATAAGGAAGTGGTCACCCTTACAAAGCTTGCAAGGGTATTTGAGTTTACGATGCATGTTGGAGGTTTCCTCAACACAACTAACATTTACAACCATGGTTCGTTGGTCAACTTCTTTCTTATCTTTCTTCTTCTTCTTACCTTCCTTCTTCTTCTTAGTCACCTGGTTAATAGCATCAAGGCTTTTATCAAGCAAAGAGGAAGAAATAGAGGAATAAATATTAGGTGAAGAAGGTAAAGGGTCAACAGAAGGTTGGTGATGTTGAGATGGTGAACTCTGTTAAGGTGAAGCATCCGGTTGAGGTGGAACAATTGGAGTATTCGAGGCCAACAAAGTTGAAAATAACCATATCGGTAAACCTATTGTAAATCCAGGTAATGAAAAAGTAGCCATATAAGGAGGACCAACATTTCCAAAGCAAGGAAAAGTAATAGGATTCTCGTTAAGAGGGGTTCCTTGGTTGGTAAATTACGGAACAGTTGCCATTATATTCAACTTCAGTGAATTTTATTAACAATTTAAAACTAAAATTAACAATTCACACCTAACAATTAAAATTCACAATTCACACCTATCGTCTCTAAAAGTAAAAACAAAAAAATTGACATGCGCTATCAAATCTAGGATTCAAACCACACACAAACAGTAGATTCCCACACTAAAAACACTAGTTGGTGATGAAATCCAACATCGTAGAATTTTAATGCAGAAATGGCGGTCGGAACAGTTACCCCGAAAACCTGCTTAATGAAACAGACTGGCACAAGTTTCTTCACAAAACCATCTCGAGTGAAGAGAACCCCCCAGAGAGTCCAAGTGAGTCTAGTCGACGTCTGCTCCAGGTACAGTGAGATATTTCCTTCACCGTCACCTTAGGAAATAATCTTAAGTTTATGGACACTAAGGTTACCAACAGTAACAAATACAACTGGGGGAACAGTCTACGATCCGATTCCACGCGCAAGGGCAGAGTAACAAAGCTCAATCCCCTTGAAGGCTCCTCGACATGGTCAATCCGAGGTTTACCGACAAGTGACCCCAGGCTCCTTGATAATGGTTAATCCGAGGTTTACCGTTTGTAATGCGCGCAAAATCTTCTATCTTTCCCAATGAAACATAATTGATTGTCTCAAAGGTTTGGACATGATCTCGTGATTAACTCCTTTAAGAGAAGCTTCCTAGAATGTACTAGTTACAATTGGATTTATTTCCTACCGCAAGATTTATCTACTTGTTTGTTTTAGTTGCTTTGGAAAGTTAACTACAACCTATTCCAAAGCACTAATCCTGAGCTAGATTGGTGGAAAGAGCCCTAAAAATGTAAAAATTACTAGATGAATTTTAATTAAGCGCTGTGTTATTTAGGCTGTTATTACTCAAAAAGGTAAATGGATATGAAACCAATGGTGTTATGACCCGACCCAAAACTGAATGCAATCGAATATGATAATGTAATCTTTTCAATTCGATGAATCCTAACTAAAGTAAGGAGAGAGTTTCCATCACTTCCAACAATGAAAAAATTGATCACTAAGAGAAAATATAACAAATTCTCTAATGCACTAATTTCATCAAGAAAAACTAATGCAAATCAATCCCAAAACAATTTTTATATTTTTGTGTTTTTAAAACAAGCATAAAAACATGTAAATTCAAATTAAAGAGAACTAATCTAAATCTACAATTGATTTTTTAGAATGTAAACTATGCAATTGTAATCTATGCACAATTCACTTGAAAAGTATGCAAATGTAATCTATGCACATTTTTCATTCATATTCTGAAAATGAGAATTCTAATTATGCAAATGTGATCTATGCAAGAGAATTCTCAAACACAAGATGATTCTAATGTAAACCAATCAAGTGCAAGCAAAGAAAATTGGGTGAGAGTTCCAAAGATCAAAAATAAAAACACTCAAAGGCGATTAACACTCATACACAATTTAGCGCCCCCCCCCCCCCATCGAATGAGGGGGAATTTTTTTTTTTTTGCAAAAACAAAAGAAAAATGATGCAAAATTGTGAAAATACTGAGACAAACCTCCAAGTAATGACCAAAGGAAATCAAATTAAGAATTTCTCAAAAAAAAGACTCAAAACACCTAATTAACTTAATAGAGATTGATGAGATGAAGAATTTGCTGAAAGAAACTCATAAACAAGGATTTTTTGACAGAAAAATATAGATCTGGGTAGATGCTAAGAATCCTAAATTAAATCTAAACTAAACTGGAAGAAGAAATCTAAATTTTTTCAAAAAATTTAACAGGGTTCGCAGGCCCCAGAAGTAACAGGTGCGGTCCCGCATTGTTTACTTAAGGAAAGTGCGAAACTGCCCACACTGTGCAAAAGAACAAAGTGCGGACCCCAGAAAAGTTCAAGAAAAATGTAAAAGTTTTCAAAATTTTCAAAAACAGAGAAAACCTAAGCTACCCAGACATATATCCATCAATCAAAAACCAGGAAAAAAGTTTCCTCAAATCAAAATAAAAGAGAACCAAAAACAACAAGTTCTTTCCCCAGCGGAGTTGCCAATTTGTTGGGCGGATTAATCAATCTTGCAGACAAGACCGATCTCCCTAGTACCAAAAGGTAATCTAGCAACAAACAGCCAAATAAAACTATCTTTCTCTAAGCATATACGATTTACAAAAATCACTATAGAGGTGTGAAAGACTTACCGTAGGTCCAATGCTTGTTCGAAGTAGTTGTTGTCCCTCGTGCACTTGAAGGAGTTATCTTCGTAAACCTGCAGTCACAAAAAAGCAAACATTAAATATCACCTGCATAGTAAACATCGTAAATCATGCTTATCACGGTCAACTAACAGCTTATTGAGAAAAATGAATTCATTTGTATTAACTTTAAAAGAAGGAAAACCTTACAAACTTAGCCTTGATGTTGAAGAGGCCTTCCCGGGGTCTAAAGCAGGAATATCATCTACTCTGATAAGCTTTGCACTCCTCCAACCGAGATAGATAGAGGTATGTGATCTCTCCTCACAAAAATCTCAGTTAAATGAGTCTGAATCCCAACAACACTTAACCTCCAATAATCTAAAGCTTGAACTCCCTTTGAAGCTACCCAATGCCTCTTTTTATAGTGGAAAAAAGGAGGTTTCAGTTCCAACTATGAAGGGATAGAATCCTCCTTCAAAGGGATAATCTCCTCACATCAAGGGGTTAGCTCCATAAGGTAAGGGATACATGAACCTCAAAAGATCGGTTCTGCCACCGCAAGATTCTTTCTAGAGGCTTCTAGAATTTACTGAAAGTGAGATTTTTTGAGTTTACTTGTGCCTTTTTAATATTTACAGGGGTCCGCACCCATAACATAGAGAAAGTGCGTTCAGGTACGCAAGAGTCATGAACATTAGGTGCGGGACCGCAGGCAAGATACAGAGAAAGTGCGATACCAGAGTTAAGGAGATTTTTAGGAACTTTTCTCTTATTTTCAAGGCTTGACATGAGGAACTGATGTGTTAGACTTGCAAAGGAGGAAGTATGAGTGATAATGAGCTCATACACATAGCAGAATTTCAGGATGACAATTTTCAGTGTAACACATCTTTAGCACACCTAGAACTTGTGAACACTCCCTATCACACACTTATTCATTCATTTCCATGCAATTGAAACTAGTCCTGCCTTCTGTTTACCTTGCACTCCCTAGCATGTGTTGGCACCACACCCTAGCACCTAGCACATCTTGGAATGAATAACATGCCTTGGAACTCTGTAGCATGTGTGAACACTTCCTTGGATTCCCTGCACACCTTGGCACTCCCTAGTTGTCATGCCCTCATAGATAGCTTTACTTTTTTTGTGACTTGGGAACCCAACCAAGTCATTGAAAAAATAGTGTTGTGTCTAGCCCAAAGTCTCCCTTTGTCTAAAATTGCCTTTTCCATCCCCTTATCACAATAGTAGGCTTGCCTCCTGCAATTCCTATAACGAAATTCTTCTAACAAACTCCGTCCATGGGACACCTAGAATTCACTGACACTCCCTGGAAGACATTCTTATTCATCTGTTTCCATGCACTTTGAACTAGTTCTCCCTTGTGATGCCCTAACACCCCCCAACACTCCTCAGCATGCATTGACACTATTTGGCATGTGTTAGCACAAATTTTCATTCATTGGCACACCCTGACACTCAATTATCATGTCCTCATAGCTTCCCTTATTTGTTTTAGACTTGGGAACCCAAACAAGTCCTGCCTCGACTAAAATAACTTGACCAATTTTCATTTAATACAGCTAGAATATGCCTTGTTCACCTAAGAATGGCTTATAACTCATCTTACGATACGATACAATACTCATGTCCAATATTAACTCATCCCACTTAACAAGTTACCAAGTCAAGGCTCACATCCAACCGTGGCCATAAAACAACTAAGAAACATAGTTTACATCTTGACATGCCATAACACCTAGAATGTCTAACAATCCCTTAGCACTATGTGGCACATGTTAACATCCCCTGCATTCCTTAGCATGCTTTGGAACACCCTAACACACCTTACCATTCCCTGACATGCCTTGGCACACTTGGAACTTATTGACACTCATTATCACACACTCTTATCTGTTAATTTCCATGCATTTTGAACTAGTTCTCCCTTGTGTTTCCGTGGCACTCCCTAAAACTCTCTAGGACACATGGGCACACCCTGGCACTTGGCACATATTGGCATGTCGCACTGGCACTCTAGTATTCCTTGGCACTACCTAACATACCTTGTCGCTCCCTCCTTAGCACACATGGAACTCACTAACAATCCTTGTCACACACTCTTATTCATTCATTTCCATGCATTTGAAACTAGTGCTACTTTGTTTTTCCCTAGCACTCCATAACACTCCTTGACATGCATTAGCACACCCTATAACTTGACACATCTTGGCATGTTTCCCTGGCCTTTAGCATGTGTTAGCACTGCCTAAAATACCTTGTCACTATGTCCTTAGCACACTTGGAAGTCACTAATACTTCCTGTCACGATATCTTAATCATTCATTTTCACGCATTATTTTCACCTAGTGCTCCCTTGTGTGTCCCTAGGACTCCCTAACACTTCCTAGCATGTGTTGGCACACCTTGACACCTAGCACATCTTGGCTTCATTCCACTCAAGCACACTAGCATGACTTAGAGCTTCTTAGCATACCATGGCACTCACTCCTTAACACACCTGTAACTCCTTGAAACTCCCTGTCACACACTCTTATTCATTCATTTCCATGAATTTTGACATAGTTATCCCTTGTGTTTCCCTGGCACTCGCTAACACTGAACACACATTGGCACTTGGCACATCTTGGTATGCTTCCCTAACACTCTAGCATGCCTTGGAACTATCTAACATATCTTGTCACTCCCTCCTTAGATTACTTGGAACTCCATAGCATGCGCTATAACTCCCTGGAACATATTAGCTCTTGGTGGCACTTGACAATCCTTGGCATGTGTTTGGATGCCCTATAAAACCTTGGCATGGTTTAAGATAAAATTTATTTGAGATCAATCATCACAATTAAGAGAGAAGTAATAGATAATGATTTGGCACTTAAGGCACACTAGCACTTGGCCTTTGTCATGTATTGGCACTAGTGTTGGTATGTCTAGTGCACCCCTCTTGAAAAGGTAAGGTCCTGAATTATTAACCTTCGTATGTGTTCATTTATTTGCATTTTAACTTGGTGTTCCCCTCTGTCGTATGGCACTCCTTGACACGTGTTCGCATACAGTAACACGTGGCACATCTTGTCATGCCTTAACATATGGCATGTATTGGCATGCATTGCCACTATCTAGCACATGTTAGCACACCCTGACACTTCTTGACATGCCCTAGAATTCCCTAATATGCCTTGTCATTGGCACACCTGATACTCGTTGAAACTCCCTAACACACCCTCTTATTCATTCATTTCCATTCATTTTGACTTGATGATTTATGTTTGATGGGGTGCATTTCTAGAAAGAGTTCCTTTAAGAGAATACAAAAATGATTGCACCATTACTAACATAAGTAATTGCAAGATTCTACTTGAATGACATTAGGAAACTACACAAGAGATTTTAAGAATGACAGTTTTAGGGTTTTTTTATGGTGTGGGAATGATAAGAAGTGAGTGGTCAATATTAAATTACTTATCCTTATGATAGACTCGTCTTTAGAAAATGAAAAACTCATCATGCTTACCCTCCAACTCCTAATCTTCTAAAAATAAAGGCCAACTTTCATAGTGAGGGAATGCATGTTAGTCTATGGTGTGCTAAGTAACTGGGTGAGAGTGTTAATGTACTATGAGATGGACTAAACCATTTACTTTGCCTTTGCATAGTCATGTCATCACAGTTGATAAGTAATGTTGTGTCAAGCCTTACACCATCTCTTGCTAAAGCCTTCCAAGGAGAGCTCATGTAACATATGATTGCTATGTCACTATTTCCCATTGTAGTAAACAATTAATTAAAATCATACAACAATTCCTAATCTATATACATCCAACTGACACCCTCAACCATCCAACTCATTCTTGTTTACAAGAGGGTTTCTCCTCAAAAACCCGAACACCATTCTCAACATCAATTCAACCTTCCTCTGTCACCGGGGCAAGGCTCTCCTTCAATAGGTTTCCCAAGGAGAGCGAGGCCAATGACACTTGAGATGAAAGGCAAGCAAGACAAAAAATAGGATAAAGTTGTAACTTATGAAACTTTTGAAAACCCCAAGAAATTCATAACACATTGTATGTCTTCCTTTGATCTTTGGGATGAAAGGGAAACCAATTCGAAGTCAGAGAACCCCAAGAAGATTTTTGTAGCCCTTGACAAATGACCTCAGGCCTTGGGCTGGCTAGAAATAGAAAACCAGAACAATGCACAATTGGAGCAGGGGTTAGGGCCTCCAAATCGCCAGATCACTGCCCTATCAAATCATTATATTTTCTTTTCCAAAGACTTGGTAGGCCCAGAAACCGTGACATGGTGACCTTTCGATTTGACTTCCAAATGCGAATGGATAAACTCCTTGGGACTAGCCCATATTTGTTGAAAAACCCCTCCTCCAATGCATAATCCACCAACTCCTTCATTTGGGCCTAATAGTAAGAAACCAACATCTTATCTGAAAAACATATTTGATGAGTAGTTGTGTGTCTTCAAAGTGTTTTTCATGGCGACCATATTTATACTTAAAATATATATATCATGTGGATTAAAAATGCATGGCTATCATACTTATTTTGTATTTTGACAAGAATATCAGACCCTAACATTGTCCACAACCCATTCACTCTTCGTCAAAACTACGCCTTGCTCTAGTCTTAAACTCCACATCCCTTTCTCTGCTTGCAATTTTTCCACGAGCCTCTAAGGTTTGTCCATAGCTGAATTCCTCTCTCATGGTAGAGATGTTGTAATGTCTTCTTAATAATAATAATAATAATAATAATAATTATAACTATAATTAATAATTAAACCAATCAAGATCCATCTTAAATTTGGATCTACTAAACACTAAGAGGAAGGGACGAAATATCTTGAGGTGCAAAACTCTTTTAGAGTGAAAAGATATTTGATCCCTCTAAACACTTCGTAAATCTGAAAGTTAAGCTAGACATATACTCGTCATATACAATAAAAATAATAATAAAAAGTTGAGAAGACAAAATGACTTTCAAATTCAACATTATTTCTACCTTTCTTTTAAAATATATTAAAATATTTATAATATTTAAATAACTTTAAAAAATTAAAATATTTCTTATATTCAAATAATTTTTTTTTACATTATGGAAAAAGTTGTTAACTTGTAATTAAAATTCGTTTGAGTCATTTCCCACTCCACCACATTTTAAGATGGTACGACCAAACACTTAAATTTTAACACATTTGAATTTAATTTTCCCACCCAACTTAAATTTTAACAGGGTATGGCCAAGGATTGGCAGGCAAACCAGACAGGGAAAACATTTTGTGAACAACACAGTAAAGCATAGCTGGAGTAGGGAGCCAAAAACTCTATCATCGATAGAAAAAGTGGAGGAGGGAGCCAAAAACTCTCTCATCGATACAGATATGCATTGGAGAGTTCGACTCAAGAAAATATTGAAGCGATGAGACTTCAACAGGAAAAGATGATGGAGAGATTATTCAGTTTCAAAATCCATAAAAGAGGGAGGTCAGGTCCTTTCTTACATAATTAAAACTGGGTTTCATTCAGACATGTTTGTGGGGAATAATTTTATCAACATGTATGAAAAATGTGGTATTTTAACAGAGATGCATGGAAACTGTTTGATGAAATTCCTAAAAGAGGTGTGGTTTCTTGGAATGTAATGCTCGGAGGTTATGCACAGAGTGAGCAGTGTAAGGAGATTTTTTTTTTTTTGAAAATGAAATTGGCAGCCATGAAACCCAATAGATTAACTTTCGCAAGCATCTTTATGGTTTGTTATAGCTTAGGATTTGATTAGGGAGCCGAATAGGGTATGTTATCGAGGCATCTTTATGGTTTGTTATAGCTTAGGATTTGATCAGGGAGCCTCCACTAGTCTCCTATTCTTCGGTCCAAGAGTGTCCTCCCTTTAGCCTCCTTCCAACACTCTCTTTCTCTGAATGATATCCTTAGACCAAATTACTACACTCCTGAAACAACCTTCGACCTCTACTATGATTGCAGAGGTAAGAGTACAGACTTAGTCCGAATATGATAAACGCTTCAGGCATTGTTTTGTTTTCTTCTTCTTCGCTACGTGACCCTTAAAACTTCACCATATGACCCTTAACACTTCGTTGTATGACCCTTAACACTTCTTTGTATTTCCTTTACAATTACGCATTGTGATCCTTATTGCAGAGGTGTCCTTCCTTATCTTCGGATACTGTTTCGTATTGCAGGTCCTTCAGAGGTAAGTAGATTCAACACAAGTATGTTAGCCCTTCTTCGCTGAACTATCCTTGATTCTTGCACCCAAACTGGACCTCAAGCTCGCACTGTAATCTTAGAGTGGATCTGAACTTCCTTCCTGCAATTTAGACTGAGAATCTCAAAGATATGCGAGATTATTTTCTGTTGTAATGCGAGGTGCCTAGGAAACTATTTATAGTGGTATTCTAAGAGTGGGAAGTGACAAGTACTATTACCATGACCTAGACTCTTGACCTTTGTATGCCTCCAAGACCTTTTCAATCTCTTTTTCTTTCCTCAGCCTTCATACTTCGGTCTTTTCTTCCCTGCACTGTCTAGCACTATTACTTGGAGAATCTCGGTCTCTATATTCCTTAGCTCTTGACTTAGTCCTTACGAACTCCACTAGTCTCCTATTCTTTGGTCGAAGAGTCTCCTCCCTTCAGCCTCCTTCCAACACTCTCTTGCTCTTAATGATAGCCTTAGACAAAAATTTTACACTCGTGAAACAGCCTTCAGCCCCTACTATGATTGCACCAGTAAGAGTGCATACCAAGTCCGAATATGATAGAACCTTCAAGCACTATTATTTTTTTTTCTTCTTCACTGTGTGACCCTTAACACTTTTTTGTATTTCCTTTACACTTACGCACTGTGATCCTAATTTCAGAGGTGTCCTTCCTTATATTCATATATTGTTTCGTATTGCAGTTCCTTGAGAGGTAAGTAGATTCAATACTGAAGTATGTTAGCCCTTCTTCGTTGAAAATTCCTTGCGTTTTGCACCGAAAATGGACCTCAATCTCACACTGCAATCTTAGAGTTGATCCAAACTTTCTTCCTGCAATTTAGCCCGAGAATCTTAGAGATAAGAGAGATTCTTTTCGGCTGTAATGAGAGGTGCCTAGGCACCTGTTTGTAGCTTCTAACTCTCATTTTTACAAGGCTTCATATCAAATCTTATGTGAATGGAGAAACAAAAAGCGAATAAAAAATTATTAAACAATGAACCTAAGTCTCCTAATTGTGTCAAAATATCAAGTTTATAAGTCACCACATGATTGGCTATTAAAAATTTAAAAAATCCAAAGAAATGAAAGGCTGACAACAATGCAAAAGCTTAAGCTCCCTCAAGCCAGGTTTGCATTTATTTGATAAACATAACTCTGTATATTTACAATTTTGCAACCCGTGAATAAAAGGAATACAAAGACTAATGCGGTGCCTTGAATCTCTTCTTTGCTTCGCTGTATAAAATCACACCAATGATTGTGATTACAAAGCCTGTCATGCCCATGACAGTTACTGGGGTTTTGAAGATTAGGACTGAAATAACAACTGCAACCGCGACCTTGGCATTTCCTAAAACCTACAATGTGAGGGCACTCGTATGTTTTGTAACAAGAAATTTGGTTAAATTCACAAGATAAGCCATGGTCATGTTTCCAAGCAGCAAGAATATGATAAAGGTGTTTTCTCTGGCTTTTTCAATAGTAATAGCTAATACATTACCGTCCACAAAAAGAGTAACAAGAAGCAACAATAGTGCAGCAATTGGTGCCATGTACATGAGAAAATTCATAGAGTGAAGCTTCTCTGCCTCAGATGTAAGTAGGAGATCCTGAACAACTCATTTGAATGCTCTGGCAGTAGTTCATCCTAGGCAAACCAAAAAGCCAAAATGGTGGAATAATGGCTCACTGTTGCTTGTAGCCTTAGAAATACCTTGAAACCTTAGAATTTACATATTTTGGTAACAAGAAATAATGAGTGCTACATCTTTATCAATCTTCAACGAAATTACGAGTATTGTCAGGACTTTTTTCCCATGGAAATTATGGTGTGATGAATATTGAATTTCAAGCTGATAGACTGCCCTAGAAAGTATGGTATGACAAGTATTGAATTACAGGCTGATAGACTGCCAATCATTTCTCAAATTAGTAATGGTTGTCCACAGGTACATAGACGTCCCAAGTGCATTTCATCCCCATTGGAATGACCACCAAATATCTTGCAGAAAAATCCACGTATTGGTCTGAATATCCTTTCATATATGCTCTCACCTAATCTTTCACAAGGTAAAATGTCTCCTCTGCGTCAAATTTCAGGGGAAAATTGCTTGGAGGACATGCCAATCTGTTACACAGAAAATAGTTAAGGAGCTTGCTTAATGATTTGGCCATCCTTAACTTTGGTGGGTATTTTGCGAGTTAACTTTTACTTTAAATACCCTTTACTAAAAACATCCTTAAAGAAAACACTTAACCAGAAAAATGTATTTTCAAAATATTCATTCAAAAAAAACTTTTTATTATAAGAATACTAAATTGTATGCCTGGAGTAGAATATAGAATATATGGGTCATTTTTATGTTTATTTCAGATTTTAAAAATATTTCAGAATTTGAAAAAATATTTCCGAAATAAGTTTGACCTCACTATCTTGTCTTTCATACTCTTATATATTCTTAAAATTTACAATCCAATTAAATTCATCTAATCTACCATCCAATTAAATTCATCTAAATAAATCACCTTTCTACCGTCCAATTAAATTCATCTAGATAAATCGCCATTGGAAGGCTTCCAAAATTCAGATGCCATTACTGGGTATACATGCATTGAATTCGGTTTTCAAACCCATGTGCCATTCGTTTCAGCTAAAGCCAATATACATCATTGGGAAGAAAATCCATTACAGAGAATGCTAAATTTTTTCATGAGTATTAAACTCTATGCATTCATAAGATCCTGAACCTAAATCTGGACGAACAAATGTACCTTCCAATCATAATTCCATGCACAGGAAGTATATATCGATCAGTAAGAACATAACAACAAACAGAATGAAGAAAATACATTAGAGAGAATGCATAATTTTTCAGAACTAAAAGTAAAGTGGGTACTGCAGAAGAAAATAATGATGTAGTATGTGGGAATAGAGTTTTCACTGATGGTGACAACGAAGTTATTAGTCACAAAATTACCTCAAACAAAAGGACTGATAAAAGCACAAAATGATAAGGACGAGATTTTTGAAGGTGCGAACTCTTAACCCCCAAATTTTCATAGGCTTTGAATAACTGTTGTGCATGTTTTTGTTAGATATTTTAGGGTATTGATAGACACAATTGATATATTAAGTTTTCATGATACCCAAGAATTTTTCTATGCCATACAGGGTACTATTCTTGTCCCTCTACAATGAAAGTAGGTTATGATGTTTATGGTTGTTTTGTCCTGGGGAATCATTATATTGTTGTTAGTATAAAGGCTGATGCACTGGAAACAATTTTTCGTAGTAGTTGGAGATAAATAATAATTGAGGTATGGTGAAGTGGATGCCCGGTGGTCAGTGTGGGAGCATGGTTTGGCAAGCCACATTCTTTCTTTGATAGCTTCTAGCTTAAATTCTTTGATAAGCAAGAAAGAAACACAACAATTTTTAGGTTACAAATGTCCACAAAATATTTCTACAAGTACAACATGAGGCTGTCTGAGATGTATAAAATATGGCCTTTGATGTGGATACCATTCATCTAGAGGCAATTATTTGGTTACAAAATCTTGTTTATTGTCAAATTTAGTAATGAGGCATGCTCATGGGGATAAGTCTCGGTAATGGTTCACTGAGGATTCCCAAGCCAGTATGGTTAGGTCGATATGCTTGAGTTGGAATTGAACATTATTTATTTAACCTCTAGAATGGGAACACTTTCTTGGGTCATCAACTCTGAGTTCTATCCTCTAAGGTACAAGGGTAATAGTGGAAGCTTGGTTGCAAATTAAAATTGGGTTTCTAATTCAATTTTGGCACAAACATTTTTCAATATGAATGTAATCATTATCACTTTCATTTCATTATTATTTCTTGGGGCTATATCAGTGAAAGTGCTTTGTAATGATTTTTATGCCTGAAACAAAGGGTATTTCACATGAGGAAATTGAAGGGATATTGTAACAAAGAGGATAATTTTAGCATTAAGTTTTGAAAGAAGGATAACTTGAAATTTTATTCAAATAAAAAACCCTAGAAGAAAATGGTATTGCACAGTAGCCCTTTGACAAAAAAATGTAGCTATCTACATATGAAGTAATTTTATGTACATGGATATAATATCCTAAGAACCATGTTGGAGATCTTAGGAATGATTAAATTGATAGTTTCTTGATGAACTATGGGATAGGCATTTAAAGAAAACTACAAAGAGATTAGAAAAAATCCAAGTGGATGAACACAATTAGAAATTTTATGGAAAGGGAGTACATTTCAAGGTATTTTTTATGCCTTTGAAAAATAATCAATTAGCGAAATGACTAGTATAAATTGTGATAGAACCCTAGATGTTGTTGGAAGAAATGAACACAATTGTTCTTTGAACATGAATGGCATGTGAAAATGGTTCATTGAGGATTCCCAAGCCAGTCTGGTTAGGCATCTATTCTTGAGTTGGAACTGAACATTATTTATTTCACCTCTAGGATGGGAAGACTTTCTTGCGTTTCTAATTCAATTTTGGCACAAACATTTTTCAATATGAAAGTAACCTCATTTTATTCTTAGTTGTTGTGTAAATATCAGTGACAGTTATTTGTAATGATTGTTATGCTTGAAATAAAGCGCATTTCACATGGAGAAATTGAAGGGATATTGTAGCAGAGTGGAGAATTTTAGCATTAAGTTTTGAAAGAAGGTTAACTTGAAATTTTCTTCAAATAAAAAATCTTGAAAGACAATGGTATTGCACAGTATCCCTTAGACAAAAAAATGTAGCTATATACATATGAAGTAATTTGATGTACATGGATATAAATATCCTAAGAACCATGTTGGAGATCTGAGGAATGGTTAACTTGATAGTTTCTTGATGAACTGTGGGATAGGCATTTAAAGAAAACTGCACAAAGATCAATAAAAACTAAAGTAGATAAATACAACTGGAAATTTGATGGAAAGAGAGTACATATCAAGGTTTTATTTTTTTTGCCTTTGAAAAACAATCATTTAGCCAAATGACTAGTAGAAATTGTGATAGAACCCTAGATGTTGTTGGAAGAAATGAACATAAATGTATCTTTGAACATGAATGGCATGCCAAAATGGTTCACAAAGGATTCCCAAGCCAGTATGGTTAGGCAACTATTCTTGAGTTGGAACTAAAATTATTTATTTCACGTCTAGAATGGGAAAAATTTCTCGAGTAATGAACTCTGAGTTCTATCCTCTATGGTACAAGGGTATTGGTGGAATCTTGGTTGTAACTTCAAATTGGGTTTCTAGTTCAATTTTGGCACAAAAAATTTTCAGTATGAAGGTTATCATTCACACTTTCATTTCATTCTTCGTTGTTGGGGCTATATCAGTCAAAATACTTTGTAATGATTGTTATGCCTGAAACAAAGGGTATTTCACATGAGAAAATTGAAGGGATATTGCAACAGAGAGGAGAATTTTAGCATTAAGTTTTGAAAGAAGAGTAAGTCAAAATTTTCTTCGAATAAAAAACCCTAAAATACAATGGTATTGCATAGTAACCCTTAGACAAGAAAATGTAGCTATCTAGATATGAAGAAATTTGATGTACGGGGATATAATATCCTAAGAACCATGTTGGAGATCTTAGGAATGAATAACTTGATAGTTTCTTGATGAACTATGGAATAGGCATTCAAATAAAACTGCATAGGGATCAACAAAAACTCAAGTGGATGAATACAACTTGAAATTTGACAGGAAGGGAGTACATTTGAAGGTTCTATTTTTGATGCCTTTGAAAAATGATCAGTTAGCCAAATTACTAGTAGAAATTGTGATAGAACCCTAGATGTTGTTGGAAGAAATGAACACAATTGTATCTTTGAACATGAATGGCATGTCAAAATGATCATTGATGAGATGGAATATGGAAGGTCTCCCAAAGAAAAGAACCATGTTATCCTCTCCTAGATGATAGGTCCACTGAGTTGGAATAAAAAAATCGTGGATCATATCTGATGTATCTTAAGGGTCCTCATGTTTATGATATGGCTGATAACTGTGGAAAATTAATGCATATAGCTATGCATGTCACACAGTTTATTTATGACCCAAATGCTAAAGCTTACATGTTCAATGTGCATACCTGTAATAGTTGGTTGCATGGCTATGTTCACATGAGTAGAAAAGGAATATTTTAACGAGGTCAACTATTTCTGTGTACATCCATGCTTCAAATTCACTATATTGTAAGGTAGTCATATATTTAAAAAAATGAACATGTTGTTCGAGCATGGTTTGAGAAGAATGATGATGGCATAAGAACATATTTTTGAGAAAATCAATATTGGGTACCAACTAGAGTTCAGATCTGCATTTTGATAGAAGAAGCATATTCCTCTCAATGCTACAGTTGGAAGCTTAGCATAAAATTGATGCTCAAAGCATCATATTAATGCAAAAGTATTCTTGTAGTTTGATTTGGTGAGACTAAAGTTCAAACTTCAAATTCTAGCTTTTCAGCAAGTAGTAGAATAAAAGGGACTCTGGTCAAATAGAGTAAGAGGAGTCCTAATTAGAGTGTAAAAGCTAGAAGTGAATATATCTGGAAAAGTCCTCAAGGGAGGATGATTTGAAACCTTGATTAATTTGAATTATTGGGGACATGGAGATCTAAATTAAATGAATATTGGTTCTTGTGAAAGTTCTGAAAATGACATGTTGAGAACACTCCTCTTCAGGCACATGCTCCAAATAAGAGTACAAATGGTCTTTTTACTATTGAGAAGTTGGGAACTTGTGGAAAAAATTAGGGTGCAAACGTTTGCAATTTTAGATTTTCAAAACCAAAATATGATCAAAATGAAATAAGCTTCATAGTACTCATATAAATGAGTACATTACATTTTCAAATGGATTACTCCTTGTGATAAATGTAGTAAATTAGCTCTTTAGAGCTCCCCTTGTTCAGGACAAATGATAGAAACTGTTGCTTTGAATCCATCGACCATTTCCTTGTCTTTGTTTGGATTTTTCATTTCATTCCCAAATTTAGCCATGTAAGCCTTGTTGTATATTTTGGATTCAGTGAATAGGATAAATAATGCAAATGGGTATGTTATATGTCCCATATATTGATAATTATCCCCTTAATGGGTGTCATAGAAGAGAGGGTCTCACTCTTCAATAATCTGTTGAATTCTTTTGAATGGTGAACAATCCTCTGTTTAATTATTGAAATCTATCATTTTTTTATAAATATATATCATCTTTGCAGTAACTTGGAATGGTGAACGGGCCTTTGTTTAATTAATGGTGAATGGTTGTACTTCTCCTTGTCCTCAGGTTATTCTTTTCAATATGTTTTGCTGGTTTTGCTTCTCCTTTATGTAGGCTAATGTCCTAACTTTTATGGTTTGTAAGGTTTTGATAAGTACAGTCTCTACACACCGAAGTGCTAGGTAAATGCTACCACAAGCACAACAAATCTGATCCGGTTTATGCGAGAGCATAGCGAGGAATAAACATATAACCATAAATACAGAGATGCAGCGGAAATAACACTTCATTTCATTAATATCAAAGAACTGAAATTTGCTTACAAATAGAATGGAAATAAAACTAGCTAGGGCACTGGTAGCTATCTCTGAGAAGAGATGTGGTGGCTACAGGCCTCTGAACTGAGTTACAATGAGGCTCGAGGGCCTATTTATTATTTAGAAACAATTGGAAATCCTAAACAGCCAAAACCCTAACCCTAGGAGATGAAGCGCCAAAACTATGGGCCCCGTTTGGGTAAATTGGTGTTTCAACTTCCCAGGGGCGTAACTTTGGCATACGATCTCCATTTGACGTGTACCATACCTTGTTAGAAAGATATATCTGAGGAATACAAATTTTGAGTGAGAAAAATTAGTCTACATTGGTCCATGACCGATGTTGCTCCCCATTTTCCCAGAAAACATTGTTTAGGGCCTCGGCAGCTCAGAAAGTTTAGGACAGCTGCTAAAAATTTGAAGTGTCTTGAAAGCGAAAAAAACTGAAAGAGACAATAGTGGGGCCCCAAGTGGAATAGGCGGGTGACCACCAATATCCACCTGGATCATTCCTCCCCCCTTAGGAAGCAATGGTCCCCATTGCGTTAAGTTCCTCCATGAGATGAGGAAATTTCTGCTGAACTTGGTCCCTGGTGAACCACTTTCCTTGGTGCAGGAGTTGGCCAGCTTTGACAACCCGATACAGTTGGATCTTTTGTTGGCGAGTGTTCTTGATTTGCATGTCCATGATATAATCTGTGGTGGCCTGTTCCATGCAGTCTGGGTTTAACTCTGTTGGTGTAAGTTGTTCTGCAATGTTAGAGGTGTCCGGTAGAGGTGGGAAGTAAGGACGAAGGTGGTCCACATTGAATACTGGGTGTAGACCAAGGAATGGTGGAATACTGAGCTCGAAGGAATTATTCCCTACAACCTTGGTGATGGTGTACGACCCGTTTCAGAGCAGGCGAAACTTGCGATGGGGTCCAGTGAGGCGCTCCTTCTACAAATGTAGCCATACTTTGTTGCCCACCTAGAAGTTGTGTGGCACCCAGTGTTGATCATGGCATTGCTTGTACTTAGCATTGGCTCTGTCCAATATGTCATGAACCTATTGGCGAATGTGTTGAATGCGCTCGATGAAGATATTTGCTTTGTCAACTTCAGACTGGACATGAGCCAAATCAGCCTGAGTAGCCGCAAATGGCATGGCTACATCAATGGGACATAGTGGCTGGAATCCCAAGCCCACCTGAAAGGGGCTATGGCCGATTGAACTGTGGAAAGCCCGGTTATAACTATGTTGTACATAGGGGAAGATCTTGTCCCATGTGCGTGGATTCTTTGAATTGTACATGCACATAATGTGTACAATCATTCTGTTGACGACCTCTGTTTGGCCATCTGTTTGGGGATGGAAAGCTGTGGACTTGGTGAGCTTGGTGTCCAACATTGACCAAAGGCTAGACCAAAATGTGCTGAGGAACCTGCTATCCCGATCTAATATGATATATTGTGGGATCCAAAAGTGCACCCACACTCGTTCAAAGAAGAGTTTAGCAGTGGCTTCTACTGTGATATTATTCTTTCAGGGCGCCATAATGGCCATCTTCGAGAATCTATCGACGACCACGAAAACACAGTCATTTCCATGCTTAGTAGAAGGCAAGCCCGACATGTAATCCATGGAGATGGATTCCCAAGGTCGACTAGGGGTAGGTAGCGGAGTATATAGGCCTTGCTTCTTGATGGTCGGTTTGGCAATGGCACAGGTAGTGCAAGATCTGATGTGCTTCCCGACATCCTTTCGAAGGTTCGGCAAATAGAAATACTTCTGCAGTAATGCTACTATTTTCTCGACCCCGAAATTCCCAACAAATCGACTGTAGTGTGCTGCCCATATCATCTTGGCACGTTCGCTTGAAGGTGTTGGGGTTCATGTGTTTTGGCCAGATTGGCAAAACCAAAAGACAAGAAAACATCAAACAACTTTGGGATCCTAGGATCTAGCCCTCCTGGATCCGGAGAGGTCAATTTATAAATGTAAAGAATGATATATCTTTAAGGTCAGTTTATGGTATTAAGCTAGGTATGAAGCATAGGGTTTGTTTTGTTTGTTTGGTTGGAGATCACTAACTCAGAAGGTTATGTGAAGTGAAGAAGGAACTAAGTAGTAGGATGTTTCAGCATGGGAAGATAGGTCACGAGAAGTGCCAATCCATTGGGCTATGGAGTCATAAAAGGGTTTACTCGCATAAAAAATATCCAAGGGTTTCCATAGGGCAAGTCATCTATACTATAGGATCTCTTTAGATAGATGGTGAGATGGAACATTAAGAAGTGAGGTGAAAGAAAGGAACCAAAGTGCAGCCTACGATCAGGTAAGGATTTTTAACCTATCTTGATTTTGACATACTTTCAAAGGAAACTCTCAATAAAGACACAAAGGGTGGCTTGCGATCAAGTAAGGGCTTTTAACCTAGCCTGTTTTCAGCATACTCTCAAGGGAAACAATCCAGCAGTCCTCATAACCGCTTTTAGACAGTAGAAAACATTTAAGATTAACACAGAGCAAGGCCTAAGATCATAGAAAGACTTTTAACCTTCTCTACTTTTGACACCAACTCACAGGGAAACTTTCAAGACAAACTGTTGGAGAAAAACTAGAGAACAGGGCTAACCATAGACTTCCCTATTTCAATCTTTACTTAGCATGCAATGAAAATATCTTTCAAGAACAATGTTTCAAGTTGTACTCAGCAAGACATGGGCTCACCAACATTTCTTGACTGGTTATACTCTATAGAACTATCCTTAAAATACACAATAAGAGGAAAACATAAAGATAAAGCTTATCAGTGAGATTTAGGGTACTTCCACCAGTATGTCCTAATATATACCTACTGTTCTTTATCAGAGAATAATGGACAGTATGAAAAAACATGAAAGGAGACAATTACAGTAAGGAAAACATCACCAATAATATAGACCAGGATCCTGTGAATCTGCTTGTTAAATTGATGTGCAAAAACAGTGACATACTTTGAGTCCAGTGGCTTTTACAGTCCAAACTTCTCTTCCCAGTCTACTATATTACAAACTACTAAGCTACTTCCCTCAATAACGTTTCAAATAGTCAATAAAATCCCAACCCACCAACAATGTATTTTCAATGAGTTCTTATAGGTGAATGAGGAGGTGGAGTAGTAGATATGAACTTAAATGATTCATTGAGACAGAGGGGAGGAAGTATTCGAATTCCCACTCTGCTTAATGGCTCTGCATTAACTGTTTGGTACCCTTTAGGCTGTTCTAGAAGTCTTTGTCAAATTGACAATAACTTCAGTTATGTTCTTTGAAGTACTATGGTTGTCTTTTGTTAAATTTGGAAGCTCTGGTATTCTGGCAATTACTTCTGAGTTGCATATATGTCAATAATATCTCTGACTGTGCCTTGCGTTGATGAAAATAGGACTGTAGGTGGCAGTATGGGTCGATGGAAAGTAACTAGCCTCCCTAATTTAGCATGTAGAGGCCTCGCTGCTGATCGTTCCTTTATGCTTCACTGATATGGCTCTGATTGGGCTTCAGGCTTCATTAAGCCTCTTTGATCATCTTCGGGTCTTTATCTGTGTCCTTTATCCTTCTAAAAATTGGATATAAGCATTAAGTCTTCAATATTATGCATTAATCCTTTAATCTCTTTCTGATACACTTTAAACTTCTGCTGACCTGTGTTTGTGAATATACAGGTTTTAGGGGCGTTGGAGGGTTTATGTTAGGGTCAATAACCCTGATATTCGATGAAACATGCTATTAAACCTTCCAGCTATTTCCCTCTTTGCAATCTTCAGCTCTGTGATAGTATTTCTGTGCTATGTGTCACCACGACTGTGACTGTGGAGACAGTATAAATTCATCACCCTTTGAACCCTGCAAAACACGATAAACATGTTATAAAAAACCTGTGGGAGTGGGAATGACTGCTTCAGAGGCTCGTGAGGGTGGAGGTGCAGTGAGGAAAAATGTGGATGCAGTGGAAAAATGGGAGAAAAACACTGGCAGAGCAGCTAACCAGGTCTGATGGGGGTTTGAGTACAACGAGCGATGTGGACCACTCGATCAGGGCAATCTACGGTGGAGATCTCTTGATGAAGTGTTTTGGGAGAAGGATGAAAATCAAAAGAAAGAGATCGAGATATAATGTGGACCGTTCGATCTCAGAGATCGACGGCTGGGATGAAAAGTGAAAGTGACGTTGCAGAGGGTAACGGTATGGCAGGAAACCAGGGATGGTTTTTGAAAAATGAAATGGGGGGAGGCAGTTTTGAGCGAATGGAATGCAATTCCATACATTGCCTGACACATGGATCTTTGAAACAACCCATTTTGCAAAATTTTGGAGCGTTAATCCTCGGGCATAAAAATTTTGCGATATGGAGTGTCAGCCTTCTGATCATGAGGTGTTGATCGGATGGTGCGGGTTGCGTGCGATAGGCACAGAGATGCGGGTGGAGGAACTGGTGGGCTAGGTAAGTGATGTGTTCTTTTTTCATGAAGCGAATAGCGGGGTGGACGGTGGGTTGAGTGTGAACTGTCAGATTTTCATAAATGAACGGCTGGGATCGTGTCGAGAAAGATGAAGAGGCTTTGGGAAAAAAGAGATTTGCGAAGAGGATTTGGCGCTGGTCATAGTGCGGGTAGCATGTGGAAAGGGGCTAGGGCTAAGGCCGAAAGGGGCTTAAGGCCTTAATGCCTAAAAATGTATTTTTAGGCCAAAATGAAGGTTTTGAGGGGGTTCGATAAGGTTAAGATAGAGGTTTTAAACCTTATCAAAGGGGATTTATGAAGGGAATGAAGGAAAATGAAGTATGAATGAGGGAAAAGGAGGAATATGTAGGCCTTTTGAAAACAGTTTCTTTCATAGACAGCAGGATTTAGAGGTTCTTTTTATGGAAAAAATAGTGAAGGATTTCTGAAGGATAGGAGACATATGGGACTTCAAGAATGATAGATTTACAAAGGAAATGTTTCTCTTGAAGGCTCAGAAACGCATTTAGCCACCTGTTTGCTATGCCAAAAATTATGGGTGGCTAACAGCGGCTCCAACTTGGGATGAAAACTCCTTGGAGGTGTCAAGAACCACAGAAGCTTATCTCTGGAGTGTAGATTAGAGCCTGGTACTTGACCATCTTTTCTCTTTTTTTATCAGCTGCTACATAAGTGAAGAGCATTAAATCAACAGCAATACTTCCCCAAACAACTACCTACCCATCCTACTGTCCTAACATTTTTTCTTCAAGGTGCACTTAGACTTGCAGACCTTCCTCATCATCATTTTTTATTGAAAGAAAAACTAATATAATTCTACCCTTATTCCTCCATGAGACCAGATTAAACAGTTGGTCTCATAGCTTCTCTACCTAAACTAATATCTGCCAGGATTAATCTGTCTGGCGGATTTTCATTCTCTATATTCTAAAACAGAAATTGAAACACATCCAAACCAGGATTAGACTGTCTGATTTGCTGTGAGTCCATGGCATAAAGACAAGCTGCACATGAACTGAAACTTTGCAGAAAATTGAAAAAAAATTGTGAAGGCGTAAAATTTTGAAAATTAAGAGCATCCTTCCTTCTTCCTGTAACTCAGATTTTGAGCTTTTTAGAGTCACTTTTCTTTCTTCATTTTAGCTCTGATTTTGACCCTGTTAGAGTTGTTTTCTTCTTCTTTGTTGGTTCAATTTTTGAGCATATTAGAACCAATTCTCTTCCTTTTCTTTGGCTCGGGGTTTGATCTAATTTGAGCCATTATTTTTAGACCTTCATAGGTTCAAGATTTGAGCTTGTATGAACCTTTCCTTTCTATTTTTTTTTTGTATATTTTTTGAATTTTTCTTTCAAATTAAAATCAACTACTAACTAAATACTCACAGGCTAGGCTTTATTGAGATTCCTACCTACCCTATTCTAACATGAAATATTTACATGTCTAGCTGACAAACTCTCTTTTCCAATACATCCAGTCAATCAGATGATCCCATGACTAGTTTCTGCTCGTCTCTTTAATCATGTTGGACAGGCAGGGCCACTCCCATTCTCTTTGTTTTTCAGCAGCACATTTTAAAATGTTTCTTGTTGTCTGCAACAAGCTGCTCTTGATGGCATTTGATCCTTCTCTAAATGTCTGCAGGAAATGAGCATAAGGATCTTGAAATAATACCTGGTTGTGAGTATTTGACAAGTAGGTTTCAACCAGGATTACTTCCTCTTCTTCCACTGGATCAAGAAAACGATTCTTTTGAGGAAGAAAATCTTCCTCATCTTCATTATTTTCTGAACTGGAGGACTCATCATATACTACAGTGTCATCCTCTTGTAGCTCTGAGATATTATGATTTGGTGGGCTAAGCTCTGTGAAAATATCAATGTATTCTTGAGCAGGGGTCTGTTCCATTGCTTCCTCTTTTTCAAGAGAAGGCTCCTTGGTTTCAACCTGCACAAAAATTTCTTCATTGTTTTCCTCTTCACCCTTTCAGATGAAATGTTGTTGATTTCAAAATGCATGGAGACTATTACTGATGATCTGAGATAAATTAAAGTGAAGATTCAATGAATCTTCACCTGCTACTAGAATTTCATAACTTTCCTCATCAGTATCATAAATAGCCTGCATGGGCTCATTACTTTCTTGAAGTTTATGGAACTAATCTTCCTCCCAGAAATCTACTAATGATGGCCCTCCAAGATCAACTTCTGTTTGGAGAGTATCATCATCAGATAGATCAAAGTTAGGAAAATAATTAAAGTAAGTAATGCTACCAATCAAACATACTGGATTATCAGCATATCTTTCTTCATTCTGATTTATAGGGAATCTTTCTAAATCTGTACAACAAGGCTCAGTAGAGAATGGGCAAGAATGTTTGTTCTGCAAAAAATTTCAGAGGCTGGCTGTCTATTGATGATCTGATCTATTTCTTATTCTGTCAAAGGGGAAGATTTTCTTGTGTTTCTTTGAGAAGAAGTGCAACAACTCTCTGTTTCTTTTGAAGACTAAATTTGAGGCTGGATGTCTTCTTGGGCCTCAGCTAAAAGGGATGATGAATCAATATTTGTGTTGGCAGGTACATCTTGAGGAATGTCCTTTATTCCTTGATTGATTTCTTCCTCACCTGATTCATCCAGGTTCTTGTGATAGTTAGGATGCAAATGAAATTCTTGAATGGTTGTTAACAGATCTTCAGGATGCATATTAACCAAATCCTCATCAATATCTAACAGGTATTGTATGATTTTCTGAGATTGATCACAACAATCCCATGATAAGGATGGAGAGTTTTCTTTATAATTCTCGTAAAATACTTGGTGCATGTCTTTTAAAGAAAACAAGCTCTTAGTTTCTAACCATTCATACCAATTCCTTGCATTACCTTCTAATGTTGCCATGAACATTTTCATAAGACAGTCCTCATGCCATTCAACTTTTAACCTCCACACATGTATATGAAACTTGATGAGATGTAACAAGGGGTCATCAACATTTTCATCCTGAAAAATAGGTAGGTATTTCAACCAATTTATTTCAGGCATTTTGTGTGGGAATCCAGGGATATGATCCCTACTCATTGGGGCATATCTTCATTTTATCCTTGGAATCATGCTTGTAAATCAGAAAAGAGGTCACTGTGTCTATTCAACCAGTTCAGAGTCTTCTGCCAATGGAGTCATTTGGTCTTTTGGGAGTTGTGGAGTTGCCAGGTGGGGGGTTTCAATTTTTTTTGAGATGAGTTGTTATCCACCATCAACAATTAAATACCAATCTAACGAGATTATGGGTCTTCTGAGGTCTTGAGGATGTCTAAGATGAATTTTACTCAGAATCTCCCCAGTGGAGTCGCCATTATGTTAGGGTTCCTGTGTTTTGGCCAAATTGGCAAAACCAAAAGACAAGACAACATCAAACCACTTTGGGATCCTAGGATCTAGCCCTCCTGGATTTGGAGAGGGATCTCTCTATAAATGTAAAGAATGATATATCTTTAAGGTCAGTTTATGGTATTAAGCTAGGTATGAAGCACAAGGTTTGTTTTGTTTGTTTGGTTGGAGATCATTAACTCAGAAGGTTATGCGAAGTGAAGAAGGAACTAAGTAGTAGGATGTTTCAGCATGGGAATATAGGTCACGATAAGTGCCAATCCATTGGACTCTGGAGTCATAAAAGGGTTTACTCGCATAACAACTATCCAAGGGTTTCCATAGGGAAAGTCATCTATACTATAGGATCTCTTTAGATAGATGGTGAGATGGAACATTAAGAAGTGAGGTGAAAGAAAGGAACCAAAGTGCAGCCTAAGATCAGGTAAGGACTTTTAACCTATCCTACTTTTGACATACTTTCAAAGGAAACTCTCAATAAAGACACAAAGGGTAGCTTAAGATCAAGTAAGGGCTTTTAACCTAACCTACTTTCAGCATACTCTCAAGGGAAACAATCCAGCAGCCCTCATAACTGCTTTAGGACAGTAGAAAAAATTTAAGATTAACACAGAGCAAGGCCTAAGATCAGAGAAAGACTTTTAACCTTCTCTGCTTTTGACACCAACTCACAGGGAAAATTTCAAGACAAACTATTGGAGAAAAACTAGAGGACAGGGCTAACCATAGACTTCCCTAGTTCAATATTTACTTAGCATGCAATGAAAATATCTTTCAAGAAAAATGTTTCAAGTTGTACTCAGCAAGACATGGGCTCACCAACATTTCTTGACTAGTTATACTCTATAGAACTATCCTTAAAATACACAATCAGAGGAAAACATAAAGATAAAGCGTATTAGTGAGATTAAGGGTACTTCCACCAGTATGTCCTAATCTATACCTGTTGTTATTTATCAGAGAATAATGGACAGTATGAAAAAACATGAAAGGAGACAATTACAGTAAGGAAAACATCGCCAATAATATAGACTAGGATCCTGTGAATCTGCTTGTTAAATTGATGTGCAAAACCAGTCACATACTTTGAGTCCAATGGCTTTTACAGTCCAAACTTCTCTTCCCAACCTACTATATTACAAACTACTCAGCTACTTCCCTCATTAACGTTTCAAAAAGTCAATAAAATCCCAACCCACCAACAATGTATTTTCAATGAGTTCTTATAGGTGAATGAGGAGGTGGAGTAGTAGATATGAACTTAAATTATTCATTAATACAGAGGGGAGGAAGTATTTGAATGCCCACTCTGCTTAATGGCTCTGCATTAACTTTTTGGTACCCTTTAGGCTGGTCTAGAAGTCTTTGTCAAATTGAAAATACCTTCAGGTATGTTCTTTGAAGTACTCTGGATGTTTTTTGTTGACTTTGGAAGATCTGGTATGTTGGCAATTACTTCTGAGCTGCATATATGTCAATAATATCTCTGACTGCCTTAACTGTACCTTGTGTTGATGAAAATAGCACTGCAGGTGGCAGTATGGGTCGATGGAAAGTAACTAGCCTCCCTGATTTGGCGTGTAGAGGCCTCTCTGCTGATCTGTCCTTTATGCTTCATTGATCTGGCTCCGATTGGGCTTCAGGCTTCATTAAGCCTCTTTGATCATCTTTGGGTCTTTATCTGTGTCCTTTATCCTTCTAAACATTGGATATAAGCATTAAGTCTTCAATATTATGCATTAATCCTTTAATCTCTTTCTGATACACTTTAAACTTCTGCTGACCTGTGTTTGTGAATAAACAGGTTATAGGGGCGCTGGAGGATTTATGTTAGGGTCAATAACCCCGATCTTCGATGAAACATGCTATTAAACCTTCCAGCTATTTCCCTCTTTGCAATATTTGGCTCTGTGATAGTCTTTCTGTGCTATGTGTCACCACGACTGTGACTGTGGAGACAGTATAAATTCATCACCCTTTGAACCCTGCAAAACACGATAAACACGTTATAAAAAACCTACGAGAGTGGGAATGACTGCTTTAGAGGCTCGTGAGGGTGGAGGAGTAGTGAGGAAAAATGTGGATGCAGTGGAAAAATGGGAGAAAAACCCTGGCAGAGCAGCTAACCAGGTCTGATGGGGGTTTGAGTGCAACGAGCGATGTGGACCACTCGATCAGGACAATCTACGGTGGAGATCTCTCGATGAAGTGTTTTGGGGGAAGGATGAAAATCAAAATAAAGAGATAGCGATATAATGTGGACCGTTCGATCTCAGAGATCGACGGCTGGGATGAAAAGTGAAAGTGACGTTGCAGAGGGTAACGGTATGGCAGGAAACCAGGGATGGTTTTTGCAAAATGAAATGGGGGGAGGCGATTTTGAGCGAATGGAATGTGATTCCATACATTGCCTGATAGATGGATCTTCAAAACAACCCATTTCGCAAAATTTTGGAGCGTTAATCCTCGGGCATAAAAATTTTGCAATATGGAGTGTCAGCCGTCTGATCATGAGGTGTTGATCGGACGATGCGGATTGCGTGCAATAGGCACAGAGATGCGAGCGGAGGAACTGGTGGGCCAGGTAAGTGATGTGTTCTTTTGTCGTGAAGCAGACAACAGGGTAGACGAGGGGTTGAGTGTGAACCGTTGGATCTGCATAAATGAACGGCTAGGATCGCGTCCGAAAAGATGAAGAGGGCTTGGGAAAAATGAGATTTGCGAAGAAGATTTGGTGCTTGTTCATAGCGCGGGTAGCATGCAGAAAGAGGCTAGGGCTAAGTCTGAAAGGGGCTTAAGGCCTTAATGCCTAAAAACAGGTTTTTAGGCCAAACTGAAGGTTTTGAGGGGGTCCGATAAGGTTTAAAAAGAGGTTTTAAACCTTATCAAAGGGAATTTATGAAGGAAATGAAGGGAAATTAAGTATGAAAGAGGGAAAATGAGGAATATGGAGGCCTTTTGAAAACAATTTCTTTCATAAACAGCAGGGTTTAGAGGTTCTTTTTATGGAAACAACAGTGAAGGCTTTCTAAAGGATAGGAGACATATGGGACTTCAAGAATGATAGATTTACAAAGGAAATGTTTCTCTTGAAGGCTCAGAAACATATTTAGCCACCTGTTTGCTATGCCAAAAATTATGGGTGGCTAACAAAAGGAACACAAAGGTGTCCTAGGTGACATAAAAGTGTATCTTGGAGGTGAAAATTTGGAACTTGCGTAACCCCCAAGAGTGCCTTGTAAGTGTGGCCGAATTTTGGGTCGCTCTCGTAGAGAAGCGGCCAATCAAAAGTCTCATGCCCACAAGAATTGAGAACGGTGGTGAGCGCCATGATCGGTGGTTGGCTGAGGCAGTCTGAAACATTATTGGTGCTACCCTTCTTGTACTTGATGTTCAAATGAAATTGTTGCAGATATGTGGACCACTTCTGATGGCGATCATTCTACAACTTCCCTTGTGTTTGTATGAACTGCAGGGGCTGGTGGTCTATGTGGATGATTGTTTCCTTCCCCAAAATGTAATGCTTCCATTGTCGACAAGATTGCACAATGGAATACATTTCTTTGTCATAAGTGGGATACTTGCGAACTGTGTTAGACAATGTCTCACTGTGATATGCCACTAGATGTCCCTGTTGAGTAAGAAATGCCACAATAGCATAATCAGAGGCATCTGTCTCAATCTCAAATGGCTGTTTCAAGTCTGGTAATGTGAGCACTAGGGCAGAACAGAGGCGATTTTTAAATTTTGTGAATGCCTTCTATTGAGGTTCCGACCAAAATAATTTTGCTCTCACTCCTCCCTTGGTGACTTGACTCAAGGGCCAAGTGATATGAGCGAATCCCAACACGAACCTATGATAAAAATTAGCAAGACCCAGAAAGCTGCGAAGCTCTGTTATAGTGGTTGGGGCTGGCCAATCCTGAATGACTTGGATCTTGGTTGGATCCACATGCACCCCCCTTTCATCAATAATGTATCCCAGATATTGAACTTGGGTCATGCCAAAAGTGCACTTCTCCAAATTCGCACACAACTTGTGTTGCCGCAGTGTTTGGAGGACTTGTCGAATGTGGTGAAGGTGCTCTTCCCAAGTCTGGCTGAAGATCAGAATGTCATCGAAGTACACCACGAAAAATGAGTTGGTGAATAGCCGCAAGATGTCATCCATCATCCTCATGAAGGTTGCGGGAGCATTCATCAACCCGAAAGGTATGACTAGCCATTTGAAAAGGCCTTCCTTAGCTTTGAAGGCAGTCTTCCACACATCGGTGGGTTCAATTGGTACCTGGTGATACCCAGACTTCAAGTCGATCTTGCTAAAATATTTTGCACCTTTAAGTTGGTCCAGAAGTTCATCAATCCGTGGGATCGGGTACCTATTCCGGATAGTGATCTTGTTCAGTTCCCAATAATCAATACAGAGTCTCCACGTCCCATCCTTCTTCTGTACCAACATGATCGGACTCCCATAGGGCAATGAACTTGGTCGGATGTGACCTTTCTGCAGCAGCTCCTGAATCTACCTCTTGATTTTATCGTTCTCCATAACAGAGCATCGATAGATCAGTCCATTGGGTAGCGGCGCACCTAGGGTTAGATCAATCGAGTGCTTGATCTGATAGTGCAGAGGAACCCCTATGGGTGAGGGAAGATGTCCCCGTACTCCTCCACAACCTTATCCATTTGTTGTTGTCGTGCAGAAGAGCCCTGTCTGGAGGTCTTGGCCACAATATTCTTCTTGCCCTGGGGGCGGATCATCAAGAAAACAAATTTCCTGGTTTGGGAAATGAGCTTACTGCATTGTTTTGCAGTAACCAAAGAGATAGCGGTAGGAGGTGGTACCTCTGGTATCCTTTACAACTTATTTCCCAAAGTAACAATAACAGCGCGAGGCCGAGACTCAGACAGAGCATGACGCTTCCACAAGTATGGTTGTTCTAATAATACATCAGAAACATCAATAGGAGAAACGTCACATAATACCTCATCCGTGAAGGGCTTGATGCTATACGGAAGGCGACACTACTGGATGATGCTGAGATCTCGTTCTTGGTGAAGCCACCCGATGGTGTATGGATGTGGGTGAGCTATGGTCGACAAGCCCAACTGCTTCACGACGTCTGCTGAAATGAGGTTCTTTTGGCTCCCATTGTCGACAATGAACTGTACCGGGGATCCCTTTACCCACATTTGGGAGTGGAAGAGATGTTCCTCCTCCTCTGGATCTTCCGATTCCTCCTTCTGGATCTTCGTAGTGGCAACGGTGGCATTGGGATCCACATCAATAATCTGTTTCCCTTTGTCATTCCCCTTTTTATGTTCTGATTCAGAGTCATAACATGCATCTAACTCATAAGCCCTCATCTCGGCCACCAGCGACTGCTTGGCTCGACACTCACTTGTGTTGTGAGTGGAGCTCCTATGGAACTCACACCACTTTCCCGTGTCCTTCTTTGGCTTTGCGGTGTTTTTCTTTGCTTGTGGCTTCGACAGGTTGTCTTGAGTCGCCATGCCTTGGCTCTGTCCTTGATGCAGACCTAGAGCCTAGCCTGCAATACCCAGGAACTCCATCCTCATATAAAACATGCACCTCAAATAATTGCCCAATTCCAATTCAACACACGGCAATTTTCACTAATTGTGTGGAAGCTTGTAATTTCACTTTCCTGGCAAATTCATATTTTACCATTTTCTGCAAAGACTTTTTCCCAACATATAGTTTAACTTTATAACTCACAAATTTAATGAGATTCGCACTTATGCCAATGCTCACCATTTATTTCAAACAGAATTCAATATAATGAGAATTCAAGTCAAACAATCTGCCATGCTATTTAAATTACCTCCATCCACAAGACTTCAGCCTTTCATTACTTTTTAACCTTCAAACAATGTTCAAATGCCTCTTATCAATGCCATCATTCACGTGGAATTACATATATCATCCCAAAATTCAAAACCTGCATTTCCAATTCAGATTTACATACTTCCACAACACATATGCGCCTTCAAACTCAAACTCAATCTTGTATATGTGCCTTCAATATCAGATTCAAAAGACCAATCAAACAAGTGCGCCCATATTTACATTCAACTCAGAACAAATTCGGATTCCAATAATTCCATAGCGAATATTTATTAAATCTGCACTTTCTAACATATGGCAAATTGATCCACATTCAGTTTTCTCAATAATACATGGTCTTCAGTTCTGAAATCAAATCTTTGACTTGGTAAAAATATACCGGTCCCCTTTAAAACTTTCCAAGTTTGATTTATTAAACCCAACACATTTGTGCCTTTATTGTCAGCTATGGTAAATTACAATATTCAGGTTTTATTACATATCGAATGTCAACTGTCATACAATTCAGAACGCGCCTTATATTCTGGATCTCAGCATTCGATTCATTATATTATTTCAAAAGACCATTAATTGTAATAAAACATACCTGGGCTATGCAGCGTTAAGCCAATTGCATCAACTATCATACTAACTGCGCCTTGGAACGCCTTTACAGTCCATTCATGCCTTAGAATTCCTCCATCTCGAATTGTATACCTTGTGTCTTTAATAAATCGTGACCAAATCTGACTATATCACGAATTCTACAACCCGATTTAACCATAAAAGCACTGTGACAAACTCATACTTCCGCAATCCAATTTATTCACAGATCGACTGAATATGAATGTATACCTTTAAGTTCTTTTGCTGTTGCATAGTACTTCCGCTATCTCTGCTAAGGACTGCAATCGCTCCATTCTGTAAAACGTTAACACATTATTAATATCAGCAAATACAACAGTTGTTTAGATTTTCAAAAATGATTTCACCATTCCGAAAAGTGAAATTGCCAAAGCCGTGGATCAATTTCCTCTTAATTGATATCCGAACCCATCCTTTCTCTGAGATGTTCGATTCTTCTACGTCCTCTGTTCAAATGTCGACTTGGACTCTGCGCTATCCTATTTTGTTCAACTCTGTAAGTCGATCACATCTGAGCCTGCAGCATAGACTTCAATCATAATTTCAATATAACAAATACCCAAATTGCTCCAATCGGTCTTCTTCATGCATCGATTTTTTTTCAACAATCAATCCAAATTAATTTCTGCAATATCCAACATTCAATATCATTCGACCAACAGCGCCATGCACCCATACCATGACTGGTAACTTCAGGGGAAAACTGTTGTTCTATTTCCATTTCTGGTGTTGGCTACAAACTACAGATCGATTTAAAATAGCCATTCAGAAATAAGCTCACACAGTAACAATTGTTAGATAAATATCGATCTGTTCATTGCACACTTCTTTTAATCGAATCTCCAATAGTAGATATGCATTTAACCAGAATCCACACGCAACTTTCCTTGTTATTTTTCACAAAATTTCCATATTACTTTTCACAATTCACATACATAATTTACTCCAAAATCTCACTTCAGAAATCGAATATAAAGTTCCTCGATCCATCAATCCAAAATATATAATATGACGATATTTCATATAAACAAAATGAGGCTACTTACAATTTATCTTTGGCACGATATCCAACACTCATGGCCCTTTACAAGAGCGAAGGCTTACGGCCTTGCACTCAAGCCTGCTCAACCTCACTGTCTCGTGTTTTTCTCACAAATCCCCTTCCTATTTATACAATTTTAAAAATCATTTAATTAAATGCTCAATCCCTTAAAATCCTCAACAAACCCCTAAATCTCTCAACATCCCTAAAGGATAGGTTTTTATCCCTAAAATCCTTCAATTTATTAAATTTCCTCGTATCCTTTTACATAAATCCTCACCTTCTCCTATTTTATTCAAATTAATTAATAAAATATTAAAAATCATCACACCCCATATTTACAATTTAATATTATCACACCCCATATTTACAAATGGAGAAAAAGGTCTTGATGCTCCTGCATCAGACTCCCCATGTAAGAAAATTCATGACCACCTGGTCATAAGTCTAGATATCTCCTCCTGGATCCCAAATTTTATTTTGTAATATTTCCGTGCTTGTTGATTGCTTCACTGTTGTTGTCATCTGCTATTGTCTTCCAGGTTTCCATATTTTGTGTTGTAGTGCTCCACCTGCTCTGCTCTTGCAATCCTTCATTGTCATTCTCTTGTTGTCGTTCCTTTTCTTTCTTTCGGCTATCTTTCTCTGGGATGTTTTTACCATTAACCTCCTTATCAACTCAATTTCTCAGTCCATTATGTCCTCTGTCTGCTGATTATTTCCATCTCTTGATTGCTCCTTTTCTGCTGCTGCTACTATAAATGTCGCCTCACATGTTGCTTTAGCTGTCACTATGAATGTTGCGGCCTCCTCTGCAACATTCCTTTGCTCATCATCTGCAATTTCTTTTATGACAACTGCTTTTTCATCCTTCTTCAGCAATCTATCCCGGACATTCATCCTATGTTCTTCCAATTTCCTCCTTTGAAAGTCTAATTCTCTATATAACTCAATGGTTTTACTCGGAGTAGACTTTGGAAATTTTACACGATCTTCCATTTCTTCACATGGTCTTTCTTCTGCTAAATCTTCCTTAACATCCTTCAGTAGATATTCTTCCTCTTCTTTCAAACCTACAATCACACACAAATCATTAGTTTTAAAATCACAAGACCTTACGGTCTTGTTTGATGTTTCAGTTATCAAGTCTTTGGGCTGCTTTGAATCATTCATATGATTCAACTCCTCTTCATCACTTTCAAAAAGCAATGGTCCACTCTCTGGGTAACATATCGAAACTTCAACATCTTCCTCAGCATCTTCCTTTTGCTGTAGCTCAACTGTTTCGAGCTTCTCTATCCTCTGTCTGGCATCTATAACCTGTTCAAGTTCCCTTAGTTCCTTTATCAACTGCATATTTACCTGATGATTCCACTTCTCTTGTAGCCTCTGCCATTTTAGCTTCTTTCTCATGACATAACCATGCTTCTGGTCTTCCTCATTTCTTTGCAACATCTCCATTAACACCTCAAGCTGAACTGCTATTTCAGCCTTCTCCCTTTCATATTCCTCTTTGCTTAATTGTCTCTGTATGCCAACTGCCTTGGCACCCTTCTCCTTTTGTCCTCTGTTGTGGTTTATTTCAGAACCTCTTTTACGACTATCACTAGTCATCATCCTTTCCATCTCTATGAGTTCTTTACTCACTTTTCTATGAGTTGCACTAAAGCCTCTTCAGCAGCAAGTACTGTCCTGCCGCCACTTACCTCACCAAGCCCTCCTCACTCGGTCTTTTGGTAAGCAATTGGTTCTCTTCCTCTGGAACCTCCTTTGAGCACTTCCCTTTGCTCTTCCTGGGCTTCAACTCATCTGCCTGTTCACAACTGTCTTCCTTATCCAATCTCTATTGGATTTCCTCAAGGTTCTGCCACACCTATGCTTTCACCAGTTTTATGTTAGCAATTTTAAACATGTCTTCTATGGATTTTCCTTTTGGGAGTTGCAAAAATACTTCTGCTTTAATGCAAAGACTACAATCTTCCAATTCAAATAAACCCAGATCACCTTACCTTCAAGATCTCAGTCTGATCTTGTCTTTTCCTTTGCCTGTACTTTTAAATGGACCGTCCTTCCCACTAGCTGTTAGCTGTGTCTTCAAAATCTTCAATTACCTTCAGAATCTCACCACTCCTGCAATTTTGTTTCAGCAAATCTTCATTGCTTCCTCTGCACAATTTCTCAATATTCAACTACTGTTAATCAGATTTTAAAATCTGATTCTCTTCCAATCTTCCGACTTTATCTGCAAACTTTAGCTGTCAGCAATAATTCCTTCCTTGCTGAGTTTCTTCTTTGCTGCAATCGTCAATTCTCATTCCATTTCTTGTCAGTAAAATTCAAATCAAAATTAACCACACCCAATACCTGCTCAATTATTCAGCTGTACTCTGGTTTTCTTTGACTGTCAGATTAGAATCTGACCTCCTTTGCCTGCATGCACATCTGCTACTTCATCATTCATCACACATTCAGAAATACATTCTAGTTCAACAAACCTTCTGTCTTCATTCAGAAAAAAACAAACATTCTTTTTAACAGAGCCAGGCTCTGATACCAAAATGATGCAGACCTAGAGCCTAGCCTGCAATACCCAGGAACTCCATCCTCATATAAAACATGCACCTCAAATAATTTCCCAATTCCAACAACACACGACAATTTTCACTAATTGTGTGGAAGCTTGTAATTTCACTTTCCTGGCAAATTCATATTTTACCATTTTCTGTAAAGACTTTTTCCCAACATATAGTTTAACTTTATAACTCACAAATTTAATGAGATTCGCACTTATGCCAATGCTCACCATTTATTTCAAACAGAATTCAATATAATGAGAATTCAAGTCAAACAATCTGCCATGCTATTTAAATTACCTCCATCCACAAGACTTCAGCCTTTCATTACTTTTTAACCTTCAAACAATGTTCAAATGCCTCTTATCAATGCCATCATTCACGTGGAATTACATATATCATCCCAAAATTCAAAACCTGCATTTCCAATTCAGATTTACATACTTCCACACCACATATGCGCCTTCAAACTCAAACTCAATCTTGTATATGTGCCTTCAATATCAGATTCAAAAGACCAATCAAACAAGTGCGCCCATATTTACATTCAACTCAGAACAAATTCGGATTCCAATAATGCCATAGCGAATATTTATTAAATCTGCACTTTCTAACATATGGCAAATTGATCCACATTCAGTTTTCTCAATAATACATGGTCTTCAGTTCTGAAATCAAATCTTTGACTTGGTAAAAATATACCGGTCCCCTTTAAAACTTTCCAAGTTTGATTTATTAAACCCAACACATTTGTGCCTTTATTGTCAGCTATGGTAAATTACAATATTCAGGTTTTATTACATATCGAATGTCAACTGTCATACAATTCAGAACGCGCCTTATATTCTGGATCTCAGCATTCGATTCATTATATTATTTCAAAAGACCATTAATTGTAATAAACAATACCTGGGCTATGCAACGTTAAGCCAATTGCATCAACTATCATACTAACTGCGCCTTGGAACGCCTTTACAGTCCATTCATGCCTTAGAATTCTGCCATCTCGAATTGTATACCTTGTGTCTTTAATAAATCGTGACCAAATCTGACTATATCACGAATTCTACAACCCGATTTAACCATAAAAGCACTGTGACAAACTCATACTTCCGCAATCCAATTTATTCACAGATCGACTGAATATGAATGTATACCTTTAAGTTCTTTTGCTGTTGCATAGTACTTCCGCTGTCTCTGCTAAGGACTGCAATCGCTCCATTCTGTAAAACGTTAACACATTATTAATATCAGCAAATACAACAGTTGTTTAGATTTTCAAAAATGATTTCACCATTCCGAAAAGTGAAATTGCCAAAGCCGTGGATCAATTTCCTCTTAATTGATATCCGAACCCATCCTTTCTCTGAGATGTTCGATTCTTCTACGTCCTCTGTTCAAATGTCGACTTGGACTCTGTGCTATCCTATTTTTTTCAACTCTGTAAGTCGATCACATCTGAGCCTGCAGCATAGACTTCAATCATAATTTCAATATAACAAATACCCAAATTGCTCCAATCGGTCTTCTTCATGCATCGATTTTTTTTCAACAATCAATCCAAATTAATTTCTGCAATATCCAACATTCAATATCATTCGACCAACAGCGCCCTGCACCCATACCATGACTGTAAATTCAGGGGAAAACTGTTGTTCTATTTCCATTTCTGGTGTTGGCTACAAACTACAGATCGATTTAAAATAGCCATTCAGAAATAAGCTCACACAGTAACAATTGTTAGATAAATATCGATCTGTTCATTGCACACTTCTTTTAATCGAATCTCCAATAGTAGATATGCATTTAACCAGAATCCACACGCAACTTTCCTTGTTATTCTTCACAAAATTGCCATATTACTTTTCACAATTCACATACATAATTTACTCCAAAATCTCACTTCAGAAATCGAATATAAAGTTCCTCAATCCATCAATCAAAATATATAATATGAAGCAATATTTCATATAAACAAAATGAGGCTACTTACAAATTTATCTTTGGCCTGATATCCAACACTCATGGCCCTTTACAAAGACTGAAGGCTTACAGCCTTGCACTCCAAGCCTACTCTCAACCTCACAATCTCAATGTTGTTTTTCTCACAAATCCCCTTCCTATTTATACAATTTTAAAAATCATTTAATTAAATGCTCAATCCCTTAAAATCCTCAACAAACCCCTAAATCTCTCAACATCCCTAAAGGATAGGTTTTTATCCCTAAAATCTTTCAATTTATTAAATTTCCTCATATCCTTTTACATAAATCCTCACCTTCTCCTATTTTATTCAAATTAATTAATAAAATATTAAAAATCATCACACCCCATATTTACAATTTAATATTATCACACCCCATATTTACAAATGGAGAAAAAGGTCTTGATGCTCCTGCATCAGTCCTTTGTTCTGCGGTTTGGGAGCACCTTTCCCTTGCTTTTGATTCACAGATCCGAAGTCTCGCTTCTTCTGTTTGAATTTCTGCTCAATCTTGGCAGCATACCAGTATGTTGTACCAAGCGAGGAGATGTCGAGGAACTCCATTTCCTCCTGAATGTATCTGTGCAGAAAATGTAATACTTTAGCACCAGATGTTTCTCTGAATCTTTGATACCCAACTTGGTGCGCAGGGTATGGAACAGATTCGTCAGCTCATGCACATCTTGATCCTTTTGTTGTTGCAGCGTGGTCCATTGTATGTACTTGTCCTCATAACTCCCCACGGGATAGTATTGTTCCTTGATGGCGTCTTGAAAAGAATTCCAAGTGGGTACGACCGAGAACAAAGAGGGTTCTGTCTCGTCCTTTTTCTCACAGTGGGTTTCCCACCAGTCCTTGACATGGGGGGCAACTTTGAGGAGTGAAAAAATAATCTTCTCCCTTTCGAAAAGGTCATGAACTGAGAAATATCCTTCTAATAGATTCAACCATCTATCTACAACATCTGCATCTATTTGACCCTCAAATATGAGAATTTCAAAATTTATTTGTACCTTAAAAGGAGTCACACCTCCAGAGTGGCTGTCGGATGCAGATGTGCCACCGATGGGCAGCCGTTGAAGGGTCTGGGCAAAGTTATCCATCATCGCGTTCCTTTGTTTTTCGAGGGCCTCCTTGAGCAATAGTTTTATAGGATCTCCTTCTCCCTCATATTTATTTTCTTCCCCCATGGGCTTCTGTCGGGGTTTGCGAGGCTGATCTTACAAAGGTTCCACCAGATCGAGCCCTAAATCCTTATACCCTGACCTCGTTGGGGACATGCAAAGAAGGATCGAGAAAAAGCAAACTGCTCTAATAACACTGATCCGGATTTATGCAGGAAAGAAACAGAATAAAGATATAACCATAAATACAAAGATGCAGTGGAAATAACACTTCATTTCATTAATATCAAAGAACTGAAATTTGCTTATAGACAGAATGGAAATAAAACTAGCTAGGGCGCTGGTAGCTATCTCTGAGAAGAGATGTGGCGGCTACAGGCCTCTGAAATGAGTTACAATGAGGCTCGAGGGCCTATTTATTATTTAGAAACAGTGGGAAAACCTAAACAGCCAAAACCCTAACCCTAGGAGATGAAGCGCCAAAACTACGGGCCTTGTTTGGGTAAATTGGTGTTTTAACTTCCCGGGGACGTAACTTTGGCATACCATCTCCATCTGACACGTACCATATCTCGTTAGAAATATCTATGTCCATGGACCCATGTTGCTCCCTATTTTCCCAAAAAATGTCGTTTAGCGCCTCAAAACAGCTCTGGAAGTTCAGGACCCGAAAAACTGCTAAAAATAGTAAGTTGTGTCGAAACTGAAAAAATTGAAAGAGACAATGGTAGGACCCCAAGTGGAATAGGCGAGTGACCACCAATATCCACCTGGATCAAATCCTGTAAGTAATAACACACTCACAATACAATAAATTAAAAGAAGTTAAATTCATTATTTATAGTCTCGAAATATTTTGAATATTTGATTATAAAATGTTACAAATTTCATATAATTCTCATGTTGTTTCAACCATATAATATGTATTGTTTCATCTTTCACAATTAAAAAGGAGGTTGAGTACAACATCACGATCATCCTATGATCCGTGTCTGGATAACTATGCAATCAAATATTATAACAGACCAGATGTTCAAAATGCACTCCATGCAACTCAAGGTGGAAAATTTTGCAATGGGCTCCCTGCATGTAAGAAATATGTTAACTCAAACTCAACAATTTATATGTAGTTTTGAATAATTCAAATTTTGCAGTTACACCCTCTTTGACAACTGGAAGGATACCCCAGACTCTGTGCTCCCCATATATCAAAAACTCATAGCAGGAAGCCTTTGCATATGGGTATATAGGTATGCAAGCATTGCCATACTAAGCTTCGCTGACCTGCATTGTCCAACACCTTGATTTTTTTCTCTGTTACAAGTAAAATTTTGATTATATGATATACTATTGGTTTATTGAAAATATTGTAGTGGAGATACTGATGCCTGGGTCTCAGTCATATCGACCAGATATTGTATGGATCAACTTAAGCTTCCTATCAAAAGAGCATGGCAAACTTGCTTTCATGGTCATGAGCAACATGCAATAATCTTTTATACATTTTTCACTTCAACTTTTTTCTAAAATCTGACAATACCTATTATAAGTTAGTTGTCAAGAAATAGTGAAGCTATTAGTTACTATTATTTGTCGTAAGTTTTACTTACAGTATTAATTAGTATTATTTGTTTCTGGCTATGTTGTCTTAATTCATGCAAGTGTCTGGATGGACTCAAGACTATGAAGTTCTAAAATTTGAATCTGGTTGTAGATCATACATGTTGATCAGTGCCTACTAGCAAGCTAGTATAGCTCTTTGGGTGGTGGTTGTATTGCTCGTGCAGATTATAGTTAATTTTCTTTGTATGGCTAGATTAATTTGTTTGTAGATTATTGTTTATTATTAGCTTTTTGTGCAAGTCAAGCTACAAGGGTGTCATAGTGAGCTAACTCCATTGAGCTATTTTTTTATTAAGTTAAAATGCTAACTCCATTGTGTTATTTTTTTATTAAATTAAAAATAGGGGCTTGCATGATTATATATTTTACAAAGATTATGCCATTATGTGTTGAATATTTTTTAAAAATCAATACCTATTATACAATTTTTTAAAGGGTGTTAGCTCAATGGTAGAGCACCTGCCTTGCAGGAGGTTGGTGGTTCGATTCCACTGTACCCTAACATGAATTATTCAAAGATATTGTAGATTTTTTTAATTAAATATTTTTATATTGATTTATTTTAATGGTGAGATATTTTTCTGGATTCATTGTTTTATATTGTCTCTAGAGAGACAATAGATAATACTAAAGACATTGTCTCCATAAAGACAATATGTCTTTAATTCCAATTATTGTCTTTGGAGAGAGAAATGAAATTGTCTCATAAGAGACAATAAATGAACTATCTCTGGAGAGACAAAAATGAAACTGTCTTGGGAGAGACAAAAATGAAATTGTCTCTAGAGAGACAAAAATGCTTGTGTTATATATTGTCTTTATAGAGACAATATTTTAAGACAATTTAATTTTAAGACGATTTAATTTGAAACACCCACTTAAAGACAATATTTAAGACAATACACAAATTCTCTTTGTCTCAAATTCTTAAATATTGTCTTAAAACCCCCCTTTATGTTGTAGTACGATCAAGGCTTTTCCCATTAAATTCATCCCCAGTCCACCCATTATACCAGTGCGAGAGGAATATCCGAAAGGTAGTTATCCATAAATAGGTTATTAAGATATGCAGACATAGAGTCACCCCTACATCGTTGGCCCCAATGTTCCTACGAAGATAAGGTGGCGTTGAAATCACCTGCAAGGAAAAGTGAGCCGCTATTGAGTAAATCAAAATCATCCACCCGACGTCAGAAGGTCAAGTGGTCAAAGTAAGGAGCATATAGATTGAGAAAATGCATGCATTTTGGGTAGCCACGTACAAAACCAGTAGAGGTCAAGTGGTCAGAGTAAGGAGCATATAGATTGAGGAAATGCATGCACTCTAGGTAGCCACGTACAAAACCAGTGAGTAGAATGCCTGCAAATAGTTTAAATGCACGAAATTTAGGCAGATGTCAATCCCATAGAGCCACCAACAAACCTTCTACGCATTATGCACCTCCACAATGAAACATTAAATGGTTTTGGATCGACGGCGGAAGTTTCTTCGCGGCCTGATCCAAATCTGCGGGGATTTTTCATACGACAAGCAAGGAAATGAAAGCAGGAGCTGTCGGCCATCACTGAAGCTACAAGGTACTGACCTAGCCTCATATTTGCTCATTCTTATGCCTTTCGGCATGTGCAAGAGTGCCAAATTTTATTACCTAGTATCTCTAAAGATCCTCAATGTCTCACATAATCCTTTTTCCCAGGAGCTAAAATTTAATGGCGCTTGTCAGTCCAACACCTCTATTGGCCTACATCTCTCCATTTTAGCACATTATGTTTCAACTTCATGAGATGGACTTGTTTTGTGCATACCACAACACATCCACTTCAACTTTCCTGCACCTTCAAGGATCTGTAACAACATATAAAAAAGTTTAATGTTTTTTTTTTTTTTTTAAATCTGGCGTTATGTTTTCGACCATGGCACATAATATACACAACACCGACAACATGGCATTGGAAATGTGAAAATTATTTGGAAAAAAATAGTCTCAATGTAATAAATCAAAAGCGAATCTAATAATTTATTTATGTATATGAATGCAATTTAATAGATTAAAGCTAATATAATGTTTACTTACGTCAATTTCTTTCTGTCCTTCAATATCAGGGGAGTTTCATTGTGCAAATGAAGCTTTCTCCGCACCTAGGCACTCCTCATTGAGTAAACCAATTGAGCTACAATGCAAAATTTTTGGTAGTGTTGTAACCTCATTGGTTTAAGCAATGCTAAGTGCAGAGGCCTCGATCTGATCTAGTATTTTCAAATTTAGAATACCTTTTCCTTGCTATATGTCTAGAATTAAAAAAAAAAAAAAAATCATTGTGAAAAAATTCTCTCATTGTATCAGGGTGATTCTTAGAGGGTCGTGTCTAGATAATGATAAAAATGATAAATGATACATAATCCAAATATTCTACACGCATCACTGGATCCACTAAATGTACTACTGATGAGCGATTCAAAATCTAAATTGAAAGAAAATGACCCCTGTCTATCCAAGCTCACAATATGGTATGAATGCACATATACACAATTTGTGATAATAATCTAGATCATGCAGAAATAGATTTAGTTTTGAGTGGTTGAACGAGAGTGTTTATTTAGAAATTGGTTGCACGTATTTAGGTTTGTTTCCTCTTCTTCAGGAAGATTAGGTGAGTGCAATCTGCTATATAAGTGTGATGTAATCGTGCAGTTTAATTCATTGATTTCAGTGAGCTTTGTCTCACGTTTTGTGCTGTGCTTTGTTGTGTGCGTTGAATTCAATTTGGTATCAGAGGTATGGGCACCTAAATTACAATTATTTATCGTTGTTGCAAAGGAAATCAATGGTTGAAGGTCTTCCTGTTATGAAGTGTGAACATTTACCATGTGAAGCTTGTGCACTTGGTAAGCAGCATAGAGAAGAGTTTCCTGTTCATACCGAGAAACGACAGTATGATATACTGGAATTAATTCATACTGATGTATGTGGACCTATGCAAACTAGGTCTCTTGGTGGTGCTTCATACTTTGTTATTTTTATTTATGATAGATCTAGGTATACCTGGGTCTATTTCATTCGTAGGAAAAGTGATATATTTGAGTATTTTAAAGAGTTTCGAACTATGGTTGAAAAACAAACAGTAAAAGGTAAGTAAGTGGGTATTGGAGTGAGAGCTCCGCTTTCGAAACCCAGTTGGTCTTTTTCGCTACTGAGACAGCGTGTTGTGCGATCAACCTCATAAGAATGAAGGCCCGCTCATCTGCTGTGTTACTTTGTGTTTGTTAATCGGATCCAAAAGCTTGCTGTTCGTGGAGTTGGCAATCTGCTGTAGGTGTTGTTCATGCCTCCCTCCAGCTTTTTGTTCGTGCCTGGCGTGGTTTACTGAAGAGCGAAGGAAGAGCAAGCCAGTATCTTGATACCTATCACTCTGCGAAATACCGCTCTTAACACTTATCTTTGCTGTTCGTGCCCGTCGTGGACTTTGGCTCTTCCGGTGTTTGTTTTAATTTGGCAGCGGATTTATACCACATTACCTGTAATCAAGGTGCGCGGTGACAGTATTAAACAGTCGGCCAAATGCTGTAAGTTTCCCCTAGTGCGTGGAGTTTTTTTAAAAGATTGCGCGTGGAGTATGTGCAGAGGTTGCTGTTCGGGCCAGCACTTTCACATTTTGCTGAGTCCGCTGCACACCAATTTGTGAGTTTGGTCGTGGAAGCCGAAGTGTGGCAGCAGTTTGGTCGTGGAAGCCGAAGGTTGAAACCGAAAAAGGCTGTGCGGTTTTTGAAACGGTTTGCTTGTGCGTTGAACAAATTTATATTTGTTCTTGTCATTTTTTTTTAAAAAAAGGAGCAAGTTTTGTTTGAAGTTTTTTTTTTATTAAAAAAAAAATCAAACCAAACAAAGGGCGCAACATATCTTTTTAGGACGTCATTGACACTTTGAGGATTCAATTGTGCATCATTGCATTCAATAAAAATTGCAGCTTAGATCCTTTGAATATTTAGATCTTTGAATCTCATCATTACTGCTCACAACAATGGCTAATCCTCTTGCCGATTCATATTTAAATGAATCCACTAAAATTGATGGTGAAAATTATGTAAATTGGAAATTTAAGCTGATCACAGTTCTGGAGGCATACAATCTCTGGACAATTGTCAAAGGTGACGAGCCCAAGCCTACACCTCCTGTTGCCACTCAAGATTGGGATAAGCGTGAAATGAAAGCACAGGTGCTGCTACGCATGTCAGTGAAGGACAATATTATTCCTCACATTCGGGACTGTGAAACTTCAAAGGAAACATGGGACACTCTCAAAGGTTTGTATGAAACTACTAATGCAAACCATATTTTATTTTTTAAAACAAAGCTTCTATCTATCAAAATGGAAGCCAATGAAAGCATTAGCAACTTTGTTTCCCGAATTAAAGACTTGGGTGATAAGCTTGGTGATATTGGTGAAAAAGTGTCTAGTACCGACTTGGTAACTGTTGCTTTGAAGGGGTTAGTCCCAGACTATAAAGTCTTTATTTCAGCACTCTCAGCAAGACCAACACCTCCTACATTTGAAGAACTGGCTAGAATTCTTCTTCAAGAAGAAGAGCGAATGAAAATTTTTGAATTGGAGTCAAATGGTTCTGATTTGGCTTTGACTGAAAGAGGTAAAAGACCATTCCGAGGGAGACCGTGGGACAGGAACAGAGGCCGTTTTCAAGCAAAGAAGAAAGGTATGACACCTCCTGATTATTATGTTAAGAGGAACATTGAATGTGATTATTGTGGACAACCTGGACATTTGGCTAAAGATTTCTTTAGAAGAAAGAATCATGAATCAAATCAAAGACATAGAAGACATAATGGAAATTTCATAAACAAAGACACCTCAGTGACTGATGGATTTAAAAATCTTAATTTATTTCTTTCTGATGTTGCATTGTCTGCTGAAACTGATGATGAGAATGCTTGGTTCATAGATTCTGGTGCATCGGCACATATGACTTGTAATAAAGAATGGTATGATAAATATTATTGGAAATCTGATGGCACACACATTTACCTAGGAGATGACAGGTCACTTAAAGTCCAAGGCTATGGCATAATAAATGTGTACTTACCTAATGGACAAATGCGACAGATTCATAATGTGATGTATGTACCTGCTCTCAAAAAGAATTTGATATCTGTTTCCACTATCACTGATAATCATTTAAAAGTGGAATTTGGTAAATTGGGGTGTATTGTGAAAGATGTTCAGGACCACTACAGGGTTGTTTCTACAGGTACCAGGGTTGGAGGATTATATAGATTGGATGTGATAGTGAAGCGCCATGTTGCATTGACATTCAAAGAGACATCAACAGCAGAGTTATGGCATCACAGGTATGGGCACCTAAATTACAATGATTTATCATTGTTGCAAAGGAAATCAATGGTTGAAGGTCTTCCTGTTATGAAGTGTGAACATTTACCATGTGAAGCTTGTGCACTTGGTAAGTAGCATAGAGAAGAGTTTCCTGTTCATACTGAGAAACGACAGTATGATATACTGGAATTAATTCACACTGATGTATGTGGACCTATGCAAACTAGGTCTCTTGGTGGTGCTTCATACTTTGTTATTTTTATTGATGATAGATCTAGGTATACCTGGGTCTATTTCATCCGTAGGAAAAGTGATATATTTGAGTATTTTAAAGAGTTTCGAACTATGGTTGAAAAAAAAACAGGTAAGTACATTAAAATACTCAGATCTGATCAAGGGGGTGAATATAAGTCAAATGCATTTAACAGCTATTGTAAATCTAATGGGATTCAACAACAGTTCACAGTACCACATACCCCTCAACAAAATGGTGTTGCTGAGCGATGGAATAGAACCTTGGTGGAATCTTCTCGTAGTATGCTTCAAGGTAAGAACATCTCTAATGGTTTCTGGGCAGAAGCCATTAATACTGCTGTTTATTTGAAGAATCGATGTCCCACTAAGCAATTAGTTTTTCAAACTCCTTTTGAATTTCTTCATGGTTATAAACCTGATGTGAGTCATTTAAGAGTCTTTGGATGTACTGCCTTTGCACATATTCCTAAGGCTAACAGAAGAAAGCTTTATGCCAAGTCAATCAAGTGTGTTTTTATTAGGTATTGTGCGGATCAGAAAGCCTATAAATTGTTTGATCCAAGTTCCCATAAACTATTTGCAAGTCGAGATGTGATGTTTCATGAGCAGGCTGATAAAAGTGATACAAAGAATGATGCATGGCATATATCTAATGATGCTCATGTCAAACTTGATACTTTGATTAAACAGGAACAGGAACAGGTACAAGTACAGGTTCAAGATCAGGATGAGAGTAGTATGAGCACATCCAGCAGCAGTGAGTCATCACGAGAGGGAGATTCGCCTCAAAGCCGAAGAATCATGGATGGAACTCCAACAGGTATTGTGGCACCAAGAAGGTCAACCCAACAAACCCAGCTTCCTGCAAGGTATAGAGATTATGCCTTAATGTCTAATATCATGAATGTTGTAGAACCAGTTGATTATGAACAAGCTAAACAACATGAACAATGGAGAAATTCTATGAATGATGAATATGATTCTCTTATGAAAAATCAAACATGGGAATTAGTGGAACTTCCTGGAAATAAAGTTCCAATTGGCAGCAAATGGTTATATAAATCTAAATTTAAAGCAGATGGTATCATTGATAAATTTAAGGCAAGATTAGTTGCAAAAGGATATGCTCAACAGGAGGGAATTGATTATGAAGATACTTTTTCACCAGTAGCTAAATTGAATACAATTAGATTACTGATTGCCTTAGCTACAAAACATAATTGGAATATACATCAATTGGATGTCAAATCTTCTTTTCTAAATGGTGATTTAAAGGAAGAAGTTTATTTGGTTCAACCTGAAGGGTTTGTCAAACAGGGACAGGAGCATCTAGTTTGCAGGTTAAGAAAAGACTTATATGGTTTGAAACAGGTGCCAAGATCATGGTATGTAAAGATTGATACCTTCTTTCTTCAGAATGGGTTTGTGAAAAGAAAAAATGATCCTACCTTGTATGTTAAGAAAGATGAAAAAGGAAATGTTGCTTTAATATCTTTGTATGTGGATGATCTCATTATCACAGGCAGTTCTCACAAGTTAATTGAAGAAATTAAAGTTCAGTTGTCACAGGAATTTGAAATGAAAGATTTGGGTGAATTGCATTACTGTTTAGGAATTGAGGTATGGAGAGAGCCTAGTAAAACATTGATCACTCAAAGCAAATATACAAAGGAAATTCTTAAAAAGTTCAATATGAGTGATTGCAAAGCTATGTCAACTCCCTTAGAACAGAATGCAAAGTTGTACAAAGAAGATGGAACTAAAGAGGCAGATGGTACATTATATCGTCAGTTGGTGGGAAGTTTGAACTATCTCACCACTACCAGACCAGACATTGCATACTCAGTCAGTATCCTTAGTCAATTCATGGCTAAGCCTTCAGGAAATCACTAGAATGCTGCAAAGAAAGTTCTCCGATACTTAAAGGGAACAGTGAATTTAGGTATTATGTATACTGATGAATCTGATGTTGCACTGACAGGTTTTTCTGATTCAGATTGGGCAGGAAATCCAGATGACAGATGATCTGCCTCTGGCTATGCATTTCATATTGGATCGGGGGTCGTATCTTGGAGTAGTAAGAAATAGCCAACTGTTTCTTTATCATCAACAGAATCAGAGTACAAAGCTTTGACCAATGCCACCTGTGAAGCTATTTGGTTGCGGAGAATTCTTGCAGATCTTGAAGAGGTGCAAAGTGGTTCAACATGCATCAATTGTGATAATCAAAGTACTATCAAATTAGCACATAATCCAATATACCACGCCAAAACAAAACACGTTGAGTTGCAATACCACTTTGTACGTGAGAAAATTGAGTCAAATGAAATTGAATTAATATTTTGTAATACCAAGGATAATATGGCTGATATATTTACTAAGCCACTTGGTAAAATCAAATTTGAAGTTTTTAGAAGTCAATTAGGTATTGTAGAAAATCCATTTCTCCATTAAGGGAGGATGTGAGAATAATCTAGATCATGCAGAAATAGATTAAGTTTTGAGTGGTTGAACGAGAGTGTTTATTTAGAAATTGGTTGCACGTATTTAGGTTTGTTTCCTCTTCTTCAGGAAGATTAGGTGAGTGCAATCTTCTATATAAGTGTGATGTAATCGTGCAGTTTAATTCATTGATTTCAGTGAGCTTTGTCTCACGTTTCGTGTTGTGCTTTGTTGTGTGCGTTTAATTCAATTCAATTAAGTAAAAAAATTTATTTAAATTCTCAGCACCAGTGTTTTGGCTCTAGACCACACCTCAAATTTGATCGATTTGACTTCAAACTACTACTAGAATTGCAATTTTTTAGAATAGATTTCAAAGTGAATTTCATTATCGGAGCCCTCATTTTGAGTTTGGGTTTGTTTTTACTGAAGATTATTTTAATCAACTGCTCCAAAATATTGGGGTTGTGTTATTTTATTTCTTAACACAAGGATGTTCACCATAGGGGATCCATTTGAAATTCCATATGAAATGATTCAAACGCAAGCGATGGGATAATTATTTGTGCATATTTGGATCTAAAGTTTTCCATTAATATGAATGATAAAGATATGAAACTTTCCTACATTTCGTCTGAAGCATAGTGTGCACACCAATCAATTGGATCCATCCTATTTTTAAATTGAGTTTCTAGTAGGAAGGACAATATCACAAGCACCATGATTTGAAAGCGACACCAACTGATTGGTCATACAAGCTCCATCGGTTTTTGTACTCCTTCAATGTCTCCATTTCTCATTTTCAAATGCTCCACGGTAAATTATGTGTCCATTTATATATATTTCAAATGAAAGTAATTGCACGAGTGCACACTCTGGTATCAACTAGTGCAATGCACGCATTGTTTAGTGTTGTCAAGCCATGATTGTATCCTTAATTGCCCTCAAATCAAATGGAATGAGAAAAGAAGTACACACATCACAAATGATACCGGGTAATAGTGAAGAGGAGGAGTTATCCACAAATCTAAATGTCATTTTGTTAATCAGTGAAGACTAAATTTTAGTAAAAGTCAACTTGATATCAAAATTTAGGGTTATACCAAGTTTATTAGGGTAAATTTTAAGGATGGAAGTTTATCTTAAAGTTTAGCAACTTTGGTGAATCTTATTAGTCTCTAATATCCAAATTTTAAAATATTTGATGATAAACTTTAAGTGCCAAGGCCTTACTGAGAAGGGTTTCAATATCACCTATGTATTATTTGATGATAATTTTGTAAAAATGTTTAGATTTCTAATTATTTTATATGAGCAACTGCACCACATGTTGCAAAAGAAACATCGTAAGGAAGTAGCATATGAAAGAGTAGCCTAGAAGAAATAAGATGTTGCAGAGAATGAGCCATTGTGGAGGAATGAAAATCAAAATTTTCTTCCATGAAAGCAGGTAGTGAAATATTAATGGAATACTACTTCCTTGAGCCTTACAAATCATGAGGCCTATGTTGAAGTTAAGTTAAATACCTTCTCTGATCATCCCAACATGAATGCCTCATGAATAAAGTAATAGATTGTGATTTTCTACTTTCAAAATCAAATGTTGTTTTCGTGCAGTTCCTCCACATTTAATCTTGATCAATTCCTATTGAGTCACCTATGTATTATTTCCTTCATGATCTTTCAAAATATTTAAAATATCACATTGTTTTTTACCATTTATGTCCCGCCATGTTCCACATTTAATCTTGATCAATTCCTATTGAGTCACCTATGTATTATTTCCTTCATGATCTTTAAAAATATTCAAAATATCACATTGTTCTTTACCATTGATGTCCCTCGTGTCAGCCATGTTCTTGTTTTTTCAGTATCCTTGATATGAAGTTGGTTTTTTTGGTTCTTTGTGTAGAGAGTAACAAATGTATGGGTAGGTGGATTTCATCAGTTGAAGAGTAGTAAAAATAAGGTGATTGAGAAAATGGATCCAACACTTAAAGAGATTTGGTAGTATTTATGGAGTTGGCGAACATGTCTATGGTATTGGCTACTCAACATATATTTCTTGATCTTATGTAGAAGAAATGAATTTTTATTTATCTTATATGACATTACCCATGAAATTGTCAACATTCATGGTACACTTTCCATCACATTTGTAGAGAAAATTATAACAGAGTATCACACTTTTCTTATGAGAGCTAAATGCTCCTATATTCAACAACTATGAATTTAATCACTTAAGAGCAGCAAAAACAATTTTATTAAGAAAACAACTCCAACACATTTGTAGAGAACATTATAGCACAGTATCACACTTTTCTTATCAGAGATAAATTCTCCTATATGCAACAACGATGGATTTCATCACTTAAGAGCAGTAAAAACAAGTTTATTGAGAAAAAAACTCCAACAAATTTGTAGATAAAATTATAACACAATATCACACTTTTCTCATAAGCTCTAAATGCTCCTATATGTAACAACAGTGGCTTTCATCAGCTCAAGAGCAGTAAAAACAAGTTTATTGAAAAGACAACTCTAGCACTTAGAGACATTGGAAGCAACTGTTGAATTGGGGAACATGTCTTGCTCTATGGTCTTGGATATTGGGCATAGGTTTCTTGATCTTGTATACAACATTGTAAATTTACATGTATATTATACTACATTAACCATGAAATTGTCAACATTTAGGGGGATCCATCATCAGGACAAGATTTTTCAATAAATAAGAACCACAAAAGCATAAAAACCACACATTTTTCTTATCATATCTAAATGTTCCTATATGCAACAACTACCTTGTGCCTGTTTCGGGGAAAACCACCCTAGAGGTTCGTTGGGTTACAACCTCCACAGAGTAGGGGCATGCTACTTAAGAAGGACTCACACAACCATGCATGTTCAGGAAAAACTAAATAGAGTAGAATGAGGAAGTTACCCGTAGTTCATACGGTTGAAGCAGATCCCGCGGGGTTCAAACCCCCAGCAACCGTCCTTCCTTCTTAACCTGAAAGACAAGAAGAAACAAGCACGAAGAACTGGTTGTACAACAAATATCTACTCTAAATGTTAGTGAAATCCATATAAAACATCAGATAAACCATAATGAATGCTTAAATAACAATTTTCTCATATATGTAAGCAGACACTAACACGTATATTTCGGGAACAAGATGGTACTTCTGTATTATAAATAGCATGTACAAAATAACGAGTGGAGAGATCACCTGAATCCTTCCACGATCTTTGAGCAGACCGTCGTCCGGATCCGTCCCGCCCTTGCCTCGCTAAGACTCCTTCCAAACTGGTGCATACGAGATGACATATAGGGAGATGAGCATCTCAAGGAAACAAGGGTTTCCTGTAATGAACTGGGAAAGTGCAGGAGGCACGGGGAATCAGACTTGGATAGGGAATACCAACAGAGTATAATATCAATAAATTCTCTCCCTTAGGCCATACACATGAGGGGCTTTTATACTCCCTCCAAGTAGTTTCAACAGTTGGAAACAGTTGGCCACGTGCTGGGGTGGTTGAACTACCTGAGTAACCATCAACCCAGCCCGAAAATAGGGAATTTTTATATATTTTTTCATAATTTTAATGGCATACGCGGAAAAGTGCAGCTGGACTCGCGTATACACGCGAAAAAGTACGGGCATAGTCGCGTATGGGGATTTTTACACTGTTTTTAAGTGAATTTGTCCAAGTCTGTAGGAATGGGTGCCCAAAACCATCGAAGCAATCATGAATCATATGAAGGTGAGAAATGATGCTATAACAGTGCCTCATAGTTTAAATTTGTGCAAGGAGAAGGAGAGGAGTGTCAAGGTGCAAGCTAGAATATGAAGAGAAAGAAGAATATTGTTTGGGACTTGAGATAGACTCACTCTCTACACATCCAGAGTAAAGGTTAATAAAACAAAACTCACCATACCTTGAATTTTTTAAATAAATATTTTAAAAATTAGAATATCAATTTAATACATTTTACTCAATTACACATTTAACAATATTCATTTAAAATTTTAATTTTGCTACTCAATTTTATCTTGAAGTCTCTAATATGAAAATTATAAAATATTTGGTAATTTTTTTGTAAAAACATTAAAATTTTTTATTTTTTATATAAACTTGCCCTTATAATTTTGGAGATATTTAAGATAAAATAATTTTATATTACAAAACATAGTGAATTATTTTTAGAATCCATTTGGCTAATTTTTTTTTGGAGAAACCATGGAAAATTAACACACTTATGAATATTAATTCCATTTTCCATATTTTTAAATTATTGAGAATTATAATTATGAAGATAAATATCAATAGAGAATTATAATTATAATTAATATTTTCAAAATTATAAATACTAATTTAAAGACATTTAAAATTTTCGTAAAAAGTAAATTTAAATAATCTAGATTTAGGTTTAATATTTTTATAATATTAATGAAACAAAAAATTTCAATATACAAATTATTTGAAAATTTTCTAAGACATTTAAACAATCTGAACACATTGAAATTTATAATTCAATGATCTTTTAAATTCAAGAAAAAATTCTAAAACATTTAGACAATCTCAACACATTGAAATTCATATAAAAATAAAACATCATATACAATATTATATAAAATAAATTAATTAATATGTAATAATAAAGAAGATTAACTATTTTATATAGTAGAAAAGAATAAGAAAGGAATTTTTAATTACCCCATATATATATATGGTATTATAATATTATAAACAATAGCAACCCAAAATATATAAATATTAAAAACAGTAATTTTTTATGGATTTTCTAAAAAAAAATTAGGCAATCTGAGCACATTGAAATTTGTAACTCTATATTCTTTAAATTAAAAAAAAAAAAAAAATTCTAAAACCTTTAGACAATCTCAAAACATTGAAATTTATATAAAAATAAAATATCATATACAATTTCATATAAAATAAATAAATTAGAAGATTATCTATTTTATATATCAAATAGAAAAGAATAAGAAAGGAATTTTTAAATATATATGATATTATAATATTACAAACAATAACAACTCAAAATATATAAATATTAAAAACGGTAATGCTTTATGGTTATGTATTCAATTATTGAAAAAAAAAAACTAATTTATATACCATTCCATGTAAAAAAACATAATTATTTGGGAATAACAACACAAATATTGTGCTACTAAAAGAATTATTCCAACTTGGAAAGTCTCACTCATTTGATCGGTGGTATTTCTGTGCAGCATAGTTATCATCAAATTAACAGCTACTCTCCAAACAATACAAATCGGAATTTTCATCTATAACACACATTATAAATTTTGAAAATAGTCGAAGACACCACACATGGAATTAAAGAAAGATGTTGAGTTTTAGTAGTGAGCTCCACTCGTGCATTCAGTACGCAAGCATCCCAGGTGAGCGGTCCGACATTGGTGAAAGGCCTCTCTGTGAAACTCAACGCATTTATGTACGCCCAGGACGTCGTCGTTCCCCATGACATGAAATATGCACCGTTCACCATCATATCTCCTTGGATTTCCAATTCCAATCCTTCCATTCAGCGTTGCTCTGGTTTACCCACTTTGTTACCTTTTTCCCATAAGGATTTGCAGATGTTAGGGATCTATTACCTTGACTGTTGATTTTGGGGTTTGCACTCCCACCAATTGCATGCATTCCCCAATCAGTGTAGTAATTGTTCACAACATGGAAGTATCCATGCATGCATCTACATTGAATATTTTTCCATTCATAAATATTTATTTCTTATTTCTTGATAAGACTATTGTCACACAGGAATATTGCTGAGAGAATCCATTTACTTGGGCATTTGCTGCACAAGACCTTTCCCAAAAAGGTTGAATGCAACCGTCACTTGTATCTTGACATCCCGAATATATTTATCATGGTGACCCAACAACATTACCTGCAATGTTCACATTGAAATAGAGCAACTGTTATTCATAATTCTTGATAAAACTACTGTCACACACGAATATTGCAGAAAGAATCCATTTACCTGGGCATTCACTGCACAAGACCTTCGCCAAAATGGTTGAATGCAACCGTACAACCGTCACTTGCATCTTGACATAGCGAATATAGTTATCATGGTGACTTAACAACATTACCTGCAATGTTCACACCAAAACAGAGCAAGTGTTATTCATAAGAATTCAATAGAGTTGTATTGAAGAGGGTTAGTCAGGTAGTTAGGTTAAATTAAGGAGATTGTAGATGAATGGTCCAAAATATTTCAATCGTTTAACATTTGATCGGATGGTGCAGACAAGTATACCTGGCAGTTAGGAAAGTTGTTTTCAAATAAAAACACCTTACGGCGTAATTAGACAATATATAATATTGGTGATTTTTAAGGTAAAGTAATTATATACTATAAAATTTGGGCAAATTTATTTTTAGAAAAATTGAAATTAACCCACCTGCCAATATTAGCCCCTAAAATTTTTCCTATTATTAACCCTTAAAAAAACTCTGCACAATAAAATATTCTCAACTTAGATGCACTTGTACATTAATTATACTAATAATTTGTTTTTTATTATAGTACTTATAATAATGTCAACAAATCCTTCATTGCCATTTAATATCCAAAGACTAGAAATTCACTTTCCCTTTCGCTGTATGTGTCAAATTCTGTGCGTTTTTTCTCAAATCAAGACAACCGCCAACAAACGAGCAAACACAAAAATCAACAACAGATAACGTTTTGGTGGACATGTGTTCTTGTGTTCTTGGTTGACATGTGTTCTTTATGCGAAGTATATAAGGACAAGTTGCAATATTATCTGACTAGGCACAATGAATATGCCAAACAAAATGATTCTCGACAGCTAACACTCATCCAATTACAAATGTGAAAGAATTCCGTTAGGATTTCCCACATTTGATGCAACCTTAATCAAATTCTGAGCAAAAGGCTATTGAATGCAGATTATAACAGTTTTCATTGTAGATTATAAAATATTTTATTGTTTGGAAGAAGCTTTCTTCGAACCTCTACACTCTCCATTGGTTTAACTCAAATTCAAATTGGTTTAACCTAGATAATATTGTAGCCTCATTTGTTTACCCAATGAAAAGTAAGAGGTGCAGAGGAAGCTTCTTCCTTATTGTGAAATATTTCATTGTAAGCTTTGCACAAGAAAAACTTCCCACAATGAAACATTGACTTTTGTATAGCAAAATTAATAAATATTGGAATGTCAAAATATTTTATAATAGTTTAACCCATTGAACCAGAACCATCAATAGAAAAACTAGAAGAAGTGCAGAGTGTCAAGTATGTTGTAAAGGCAGAGAGGATAAACGCAAAAATTAACACACACAAACCATAGGATTTGTTGCTCTTTTCTATTGATCACACAAACTTGATTGTTACAATGAAATCAATGAGGGGTAATTATACTTTTTGGACTAGCTACTCACCCAAAATAACTCAATAGGCACACACACTCTAAATTTGACTTTTCCTAAAATATAACTTAACTCCAACTCACTTGACTTGACTCAGTTAATTGACTTTCCTAAATTTAGCTAACTCTGGCATGCGGGAGTAAGTACAGTTTCTAATACTCTCGCTTAATTACGACTGTATGACTCAACATAACTTAACATGACTTGACTATGCCTATTACTCTTACAATAGAAATTAACTCAATCATGACTCAAACATGACTGTTAGTCTAGGTCTCAGCTAGGCTTACAATGACTCAAAACTTTTACAATTTTATATTTTCTCTTTCCCTTCTTCTAAATTCTATATCCTTGAAATTACTTCATTCTATGTTGCGCATGCTTGTTGTAGGCTCCATATTTCTTTAAATGTTACTGTTGTAATGCTTCTTTGACTTGTCTTGAATTTGATCTGAGTCGGTCTTCTATAGCTTCCTCTTCAAGGATTCGTTCAACCATGGATTGCTGCCAAAATTCTCCATCTTCAAACTATCTTCTTCGTGCTGCTTCTTGCACTTCATATCACTGACTTTCTTTCTTCCATATTTCTTGATAACAGAATCTTATCTCTTCTTGACTCCATTGCAGAAAAATGGTTTAATGCATTATTCATTGTTTTCAGAAACATCCATATCATTTTCTTCACTTTCATGATGAGGTACTACTGCATTTTTCCAGTAATTTGCACACTCAAGATCATTACTCGCCATTTCATTCAATTCTTTTATTCCAGTTGTTGCTTTAAGACTCGCATCAATTTGTTCAATTGGTTTCTGAATTCATTCTTCAATGAGCTTCAAATCTGCTTCAAATTTATTAGCAACTTTGTTTTCCAATTTTTCACCCATGTTATTCTCAACACTTGCATGTTAAAAAACAATGTTAAAAGCATATCTATTATGCTCTTCAATGAGAGATTCCTTCTCTACCTTTTCCTTATCTGCCTTGTTTTCCACTGCATGGAAGTTGTCTTCCTCTGTTATGTTGTTGGTAGATAATTTCATGAAAAACTTTTCAATCACTTTATCCTCTTCTTGATCATCAATTGTTGCTAGATCATGTATTGCTTCATGAGCAGTTCCAACTACTTCATATCTTACTGCTACAGTGGCAACTTCAACCTTCAATTCCTCATCAAACATGGTGCTTACCCTAATGCCATAATCAATCACTGTTTCAAAAAAGAAACCACACATAACATCAACGTAATGTTCATCCACACTATGGTGGGATATTCGAGTATGTATGTTCTCATTAACAATTTCAACTTCACCAAATCCATTAGTTGCAGTTAAATTCACCAATGCACATCTCACTTTGTAGTCGTCATCCACGTGTTTTGTCATAGTGGGATTCACCATCATCTGCACCATTCACGTTAAAGTGGAGTCCTTGAGCATTTATATGCTCTTGCTCTGTTTCATATACAAAGACTTCAACTTCTCTCTCTGCAATATTCACTGCATCTTCTTCATCCATATGCATGTTTGCATAATGGATTTCAATTTTATAGTCATCATGGCCATCATCCACTTTTGTGTGGGATTCTCCAAGCTCTGTTGTCCTCACAGAGTCTTGCTCATTTTCTCTCACATCTGTAGTTGACTTCTCTACCTATGACATAACAAGCTGCTACATGTCACTCCCCCTTGCACCAAATTCTTCCAAGATATTCCATGCCCTAGTTGTATTTTTTTCTACCTTGCACATAATTGTTTCATCCATTGTTTGTTGAATGAAACTCACAACTAGGGCATCAGTAAACATATGAGGTGGTAGCATATCCACGCTACACCAATCAACCTCAATTTCTTCTTTGTCTTCTGCTAGACCTTTCATTTCCTCGACAACAGCTTGAACCTCTCTAAAAACGACAACAATCTATGCCTCTTCTTTTCGATTCCTTTTCTTAGTCTTCTTCAATTGCGCTTTGCGACCCATGGTTGATGTATTTCCTTTGTCTTATAGTTGCTTTCTTGATTGCATGAGGTTGTCTTCCATATAGCCCCGTAAAGCACAATCTTCACCAAAAAAATTGTCATACTCTACAAAACACAAAATAATTTTGTCGACTAATAAACTTTTACAAAGCCTTAAACTCTTTTTCCAATAATTTTTTTTAATTTAAGAAAATCTTTTCCAAAAAAAGAGACCATGAACAAAAACTTTTTTAAACCTTTTTATCAAATTCTTCTTCTTTATTTTTGAAAAAAATACACTTTAAAAATCTCCCATACGATGAACCTTAGTTTTAAACACTTTAAAAAACCTTCTCCAAAAAAGCACTTTTAAATCCCTTTTAATATCTTTATAGCAAGCCACTATTAAAAGAAAACCTTTATAAACTAAACCTTTTTCAATATATCGATAAAAAGACTACTTAAAAATCCTCTAATATTGATTCTCACTTTAACTTTTTCAAAAGAACCAACTTAGAAACGAATTTAAACCTTTAAGTCTTCTGGGCATCTACGGCTACGACTTTTGTTCCCTTCCACGTCTCCTCGTGGACCTTTTAAACCTTTGAATCTTGCCCACGGTCGGCTTTTGTTGACTTCAACGTGTCCTCGTGGGCCTTTTTAAACCTTGAAACTTGGCCCGCGGAACTTTTGGTTGACTTCTCGACCGCCGATTAAAGCTTTGACTCTTCACGCAAAGTTTCAATTGGAGGCTGCGGGTATTTCCTCGTTGTTATGTGCAATTAACACAGCGACTTCTGACGGCGGTGTGGCAGCGGCTGTAGATTACTCAATGCTGTTACCCTTGTTTTATTTGCAATTACCAAATGACTAGATGCCGAGAGACAGAATAATATTTTTACAAGTCATTCTAGCTAGTGTATTTTGCAAGCATTTGGATTTGGAAGAAGTTTGATAGAACGATTTATCAAACCTTTTAAGTCTCTTAAATCTCGAATGATTTTTTTTTTTTCAGAAGAAAAAAACGCTGTGATATATTAAATATAAAACAGTACATAGTCCAATACATCTCAAGCATGTATAAACATACAGCGAGATTCCAACCAAAGGCAGCCAAAAAGTGACTGCAGCAACATAGAACGAACCCGTCCATAATCAAAATGCTCAGCTGTAAAAGCGAGCAGAAGGAGAAAGATGGGACAGAATGTACAAAATTCCACCAGAGAATAAACCTATGAAATAGAAGATATGAGAATAAAAATGCACATATTATGGATCACAAGATTAGATAATACAAAGGACATTAAGGTCGCACAAATGATGACTTGAAATGTAAATGACTGTCCCGAGACAAAGATGAAAGAGTGAGTCATCATTGCAAGATGAAAACAGCAAAATGTGCCAGACCATATAATCTCCCGCTCGCTTGTATGGAAGCACGCTCGCCTGAAATGGTTCAAACCTCGCTTGAAGGAGTGCGTACCCATCTGGAGACAGCCTCCAAATCTTGCATAACATGAGAAACCAGGCGTACGCCGAGTCATCACGTCACAGAGATACCATCGCACGCCTGGAGATGATATACCGTGAGCATCAATAACACGACAAGAGAGATAACAAAAACATAATGCACGCTCGCCTGAAGAGATATATAAGATGAATCAAAACCCTGCAAAAAGATAAAGCAGCCGGATATAGAGAAGAGAAGACCAAAAAGATATAAACTGTGCCGAATTATGGAATATCTATATCAGTCTCCCAGTAAATGAGACCATCACGGAATAGCTGAACCTGCATAGTGCCAAAATCTGTGTTTAGTCCCATCTTAGAGAGGCTATCTGCCCTCGTATTATTCTCTCTGTAAATATGACTTATGGCAGGTCTATTGAGCTGTATCCACATACGTCGAACCCGGGATACCCATCCAAGAAGTTCAGAAGGAACAGAAGCCTGTAAGTCAGATATCCATCCAATAGCAATCCTAGAATCACCATATACTTGAATATTCGATAACTGTAAGTATATGGCAAAACGGAGACCACCCCAAAGAGCGATGACTTCCGCTTTGTTGTTGGATCCCTTGCCAGCATTAAAGTGAATATGCACTCTCTCTCTATGGGAGATCTTTATCCATGTGCCGCAACCCATGTTACCATTCATACATGCGCCATCAAAATAAACAGCAGGGAGATTAACAGCATGTGGTCGAAGTCTAACAGATAAGTCCTGAATAGGCTGAACTGAAGTGGGACATTCATCCAACCATTTAGCAATTGCTGAGTATATATTTGTAATCTGAAAGGGAATATTTTCAAAAATCAACCTATTTCTTCCAAGCCAGACTTCCCAGATGAGAAAGAAAGGAAGAGATCTGAACCTCCCTTTTAAATTATCCCAAGCTGATACAGCATTCATGAAGTCAATCGGACACCAAGTGTTTCCAAAGAAATGAACAGAATAGAGACGCCAAATCATTAAGATGACAGGACATTTGTAAAAGAGATGTTCTGTCGATTCATCATCCTTAAGACATATATGGCATCTGAAAGGGCCCGAGAAACCCCGCTTCATTAAATTATAACCTGTCAGTACCTTATCTTTCCAGACTAGCCATCCAAATAGTAATATCTTAGTAGGGATTTTCCGAAACCAGAACTTGTAAAACATCCTGCTTGGAGGTTCCGTGTATGATACCTTATTGATATGTCTATAAATATCCCTGACCATCGGAATCCCATCCTTCGTAGGGCCATCCCAATCAATCCTATCACCCCCTTCATCCCAGCATAATCCCAAAGCCCGAATGTTATCTCTTATGAAATCCCATTCCTCACATTTTGGTTCCCTTAAATTTAATTGAGCCGCCGTTTTTAGAATAGGGGCTCCAACAGACCATTGATGGATGGTCTGAGAAAGAAAAAAAACTCCACGATGAGCAAGTCTGTGGATAAGTTGGTTAGAAGGGCCGATTTCGGTGCACCACCCGATCAACTTCATACGCGCCAGAGGAATGCGTCTACCATCTGCAAATGACCAGGCCACCCTTGCAGCCATATGCCCGAAAATATTTTTGAAGCTTCCCCAAATAGCAGATATACGACGAGGAAAAGCTATTTGGTTATTAAGAATCTGATGTAGCATATCCCCCACAACATACTTGCATTTGATCACCTGGTTCCAAGTACCGTCACTGTCCCACGCTCTCCAGAAAGATTTGATGAGCAGAGCAATATTAAAGCTCTTAGTATCCAGGATTCCCCATCCATCATGGTCTTTTGGTCTGCAAAGTTTTTGAAGTTTACAAAGGTGGATTTTAGAAAGCAGCTGCGCCCCACCCCATAGGAATTTGGCAATGATAGATTTTATAAGTCTAATGATTCCATCTGGAAGATAATATAGGTGACCCCAATACACCAGCAGTTGAGCCAAAACTGCTTGAATCATAATAAGTCGACCACCACTAGACAACGACCTGTGCTTCCAGCAGAACATCTTCCTTCTGAATTTGTCTATAAGCCACATCCAGTCTCTGATCTTATAACCACAAGGTTTTATATGGAAACCTAGATACTTAAAACCCTCCATCGCTTCTCTTAATTCCATTCCAAGTATGCCGGCAATATATTCCAGGTCCCCAATGTCACCATATTCATAAATAATAAAGGATTTTAGTTTGTTTATGGCCAGCCCAGTGGCGGATTCAAATCTGCTAAAAATATGGTGGATGTAGAACCATTGTACTCTATGAATATGCCCAAATAATAACAAGTCATCAACAAACAGAGAATGCGTACATACCAGATTGTTTGAGAAAGAGAAACCCGATAAGTGACCCTGTAGAACAGCCTCCCGGAAAATACAGCTGATGCCATCCATGATCAATATGAAGATAAGCGGTGAAAGAGCACAGCCTTGTCTGAGGCCCCTCCCAGCAGCAAAGAAAGGAGTCGGAACTCCATTTATGATAATGGCATAGTTAACAGAAGAGATACAGGCCATGATCCATCTGATAATGCGAACAGGCAGTCCTACCTTCATGAGAACAGCCCTGATATATGCCCAATCAATCGTATCATATGCTTTAAATATGTCAACTTTGACCATAATGGCCTCCCTTTTCTCTACGTGCATGGTATGCAAGATTTCCTGAGCAATGGCAGTTGCATCATGTATGGATCTACCCTTGAGGAATCCATACTATTCCTTAGAAATATGTCTCGACAGTGTTTCCTTCATACGCTCTGCAATAATTTTTTAAGTAATCTTATAGAGTACATTGCAAAGGGCGATAGGACGGAAGTCCACAAATGATTGAGGGACATCCACCTTAGGAATTAAGGCAATAAAAGTTGAATTGAGATTGGGATATATATAACCCCTTATACGAATCTGCTCAATCACCTTGGTCAGGTCCTCCCCCAGCAGGTCAAAAAAATGAATGTAAAATTCCGCGGGCCAGCCATCTGGCCCCGGACTTTTATCAGCAGCAAATGTTTTAAGGACCAATTTAACTTCATTCCCAGAAACCTTCTTATCCAGAAGTGCAATATCAGAATCCTCAAAAAAACGTGGAATGTGTTCAAGCATCCACCTTTGGTCTGCCAAATTGATATCATCCTGCTTGGCATAAAACTCAGCAAAATGTCTAAGGGCCTCATTTTGAATCTCATGGGAGGAGTTTATGGTGGAACCATCCGCAGAATTGATGCTCCATATGGCATTTTTACTTCGCCTCTCATTGGCACATTTGTGAAAAAACTTTGTATTTCGATCCCCCTCAGCCAGCCATAGTTCTCTGCTCTTTAACCTCCATGAGAACTCTTCAATCCGTAATATTTCTCTTTTCCTAGTTCCCAAGCATTTCAAGCAGTCGAGAGTGTATTCATCTGGATATGTATGAAGAAAGGATTCAATAATATCCTCCATTTCAGCCAGAATCCGTCTAAACTCAGCCCTGAGTTCTCGTTTCTTCACCCGCTCCCAATTTTTAGTCATCTTCTTAGTTTTCTGAAGTTTGAGATGAAAAGAATTCCATATCTCTGAAAGCAGAGGCTCAGGTGCTTGTTTCCATATTTCCTCAACCAAAGAAATGTACTCCGGATCTTCTAACCATATCCTATTAAACTTGAAAGGATATCCCATGCGCACCGGGAAATTATTGCAGGAGAGAGAAATAGGATAATGATCAGATACGTCAGATGCAATGACATGAGATTTTGGACCACCTAAAATGTCAAAAATAGAATTTTTGACCACCACCCTATCCAACCTTTTCGCAATGTAGAGATCGCCCGCCCTTCTATTGGTCCACGTAGGCGCCAGTGGGTGCGGCCTAATGTCCATCAGCCCATGAGAAAGAAAAATATCATTCAAATGACCAGCCAAAGGATCCAGACGGGCCCTGTTTCCCCATGCTTCATCAGCGTTAAAGATAGAGTTAAAATCACCCATGATAATAAGATTTGGAAGAGTAAATACCCCAGACGACACCATCCTGTCCCAGAAGGACCTTCTATTCACATATGGCGCATAAAGATTAATAAAGTTGAAAGTCTGATCCATACCTCTGAAACGTCCATGCAACAAAATACCTCCAAAAAAACTGAAGGCTTTAAAAGAAGCGTGATAAGGATTCCACATAACCAAACAACCTCCCGAACGACCATTTGAACTTGTCGCAGCAACATGCCAGTTACTCTTGATTCTTAAAAACAAATTTATAGCCTTAGATATTTCAGACATAGTCTCCTGAGCAAAGAAAATGAACGGATTCTTAGAAAGCATTAGCTCCCTCAGGCAATGATATTTAGGGTCATCACCTAAACCCCTTATATTTAATGAAATGACTTGATTCATGGTGAACCCGTGGAAGGGTTACACGCTCTAAGTGCCCTGGTTTTGTTGGTAGTCCCCCCATTGTTGCGATAATGATCATCAATATTTCCAGCTTCGACATCCATGAACAGGGAAATAGGCTTAATTTTCTCCTTCTTCCTACCACATGCCTCTTTAGCCTTCTTTTTGATGGATTTTAAAGCATCAGATAAAGTAGGAGAATGCTTAGCTCTAGTAGGGATAGGCTTGTCAAATACCGTCAATGCAGCCAGGTCCATGTTGGAGTTTCTCAGAAGAAAGTCAAGATCACTACCGATGGAGTTCCTCGAGGAGTCAGAAAGATTTATGGACTTATTAAAACCCGGAGTGCCATGTGGCGACCCAGAAAGATTCCCATCCTCCTCGCTGTCATCAAGCAAACTTCGAACATGATATAAAGGACCCTCGCCCCCCATATATCCAGGTTCCTGTTCGTCATACTCATCTATATTTCTACCACCTTGAGTATTAGAAGGACGCCTCCCATCAGATCCAGATGGTTTAAATAAGTGGGGGTCATTAGACAAGGAAAACTTCCTCTCCGGGCGAATAGGAACCATAGTGCTACATTGACCCACCTCATGACGACTTAAAGGCTGCTTCTCAGGATTACGTGCAGTGCCTTTGGAGGAAAGGAATATATCATTTTTAACTGGAAAGGATGGGGCAAGAGGAGCAAAGGATGGGCACGTAACCGGTCCATCAGAGCCAATTTGGGTGGAACGGGAGGGATCAACGTCACGCTGTAACGCAGGCTTAAGGACTCTATAAAGATTCTTAGCAACAGAAGGATGACTAGCTATATTAGCCGGAATAAACGAATCAGGAACAGGCAAATCATTATGAACCTCCGCCGAATTGAAAGCTTCTTCTTCAGAGGAAGAGTTAGCATTGTTACCTGTTTGAAAGCCAGCCATCGGAGCTTATGCATTTGAATGACAGCGAACCCCATCAGAAGCATTCCTAGACTGGTCCGCTCTTGCAATACGTAATCTCAACGGGCAGTGGTCTCTAAGATGGCCCGTTTTGTGGAAAATTAAACACCTGAAAGGAATCCCCCAGAAGTCGATACGTTGACGGTGCCTTCTATCGCTCCAGATGAGATCAATGTCACCCGGAAGGCCACCCAAGTAATCAACTTCCACCAGGAGCCATGCAATCCTCTTGTCCGCTGCACCCATGATGCTGGGATCAATATATTTTGTGGATCCTATGGAATCTCCAATCGTTCGCAAGGCCTTAATGGTCCAAAATTCCAGAGGCAAACCCGGCAATTTGACCCATACCACTTTGTTACGTGGTGCTTCCAAAACAGGATTGAACCCAATGTACCATGGAATAATTTGCATGAAGCTCCTTCCACGTACCCAGGTACGTCCCATAATTTTGAAAACATCAGCCTGGTTCATGAAATGTATGCTAAACCACCCGTTCATCAACTTGCTAACCTTTGGTGTATATCCGATTATGGTATTCCATTTCAGATGAATCCATGATGCAGTATCAAAATCATCCCTATCAGGGAAAACCCACCTTCCAACAACAGCGCGCCTCTGCAAGCTCGCCACCCTAGTGCATAAATCCTCATAATCCAGGTTTACCTCCTTAATGTCCATCCTATGTTTAAGGATGTTCTTTTTCCCCCTACGAGCACCACAACCAGAACTTCTAGCTCTTTGCCTCCTTTGTCTTAGAATGCAATTTGCCTCAGACTCATCTACAGCTTGAAGACCCTGTTGAATAATGGCCACATTGATATCGAAGTCGACGTTATTCTCTGCGGCAGTAAAGGTCGGAGAAACCTCCCGCGCAATCGTTTCTCTGGAAGCCTCCATGCAGAAAGGAGGACACGTATACAACCAAGGACACCACTTGCTGGGCGTATGTGTGCCGCCACCCCAATTCCTGACAACCGATCCAGAAGGCCAATTAGGAGATGAAATCCTGCACGTATAACCGCCGCCACCTCATTTAGCAAAAAATAAAATAAACCACTGTGGAATCATGGTAAAGCTCCGGATGAGGATATTTAGCATCCCAAGGATCGATGATGATGTAAGTGACATATGTTAGATGATCCAAGATATCCGTCCGAACACCAATATATAATACCTCCCCACCCCAATCCAGCTCATTCGATAGCTGTAAACGGTCACTGACCTCTGCACATCCTTAAAGAAATTAGGTGAGAATAATGGCGTTCCATAATCCCAAAGCTTAGCCGGGATATCCCAATCTGATGACGAATCGGATAAGATACTTAATAAATTCCCAGCGCATATAACACCTGCATCACAGCATAGTACTGCCAGACCCCGTCTTGTGTCAATACAGACCCGGCCTCCCCCACCTAGTCAATGCACCTCGGATTGACTAATCTCTGAAAATAATTCAAATTGAAGTATGAAGATACCGGAAAAAATTAATCCGGGAAGAGCAGCCGGATTAACCAGCAAGAGCCTCTTATGGAGGACAACAACAACAACAGTAGCAGCCCGGGCATGACCACCAATTCTTACGTAATCTACATCGAATACTCTTAAATGGCCGTGAAATGTAAAATAAGTTCCTACAAATATCCCAAATTGGGAAACAATTTGCAACCTGTATATTATCTACCACCTTGCCATCCGAAGATGAAGAAGAGAAGTCAGAAGAGCTTTCCGTGTTGAGCATCAGACCTATGTGCAATGTTCTAAAAAATTTCCCTCTCACACCCTTAGACAACCGTTGCAAAGTTAATGATATATATCATTCTTAGAAGCACAAGCGCAGCTAAAAATAAGAAAAGGATAAGCATAATTTCATACTCCTCCTGTAAACTCAATTCCCATATTTGAGGCATTCTATGGTAAGTAGCTCAAAACCAGAAGGGTAAATACCTCAAACATGAATACAGTAGAAACTTATAGAGGGCATAAAAACAAATCCTACAGACCATCTACGCCTCATCAGGTTGTATTCCAATTCCGTTCCTTCTGGGTCATCAACTGTTTGGACTTCTTCCACCCGTCGCTTCACTTCCCTTCAGAGTTTTCAGATGGATGCAGGTCATCTTCGTCCTCGCGACACACTATTGTTCACTGCACACACTCCCTCTTAGCAGAGGCCACTATTGTTCACTGCACACACTCCCTCTTAGCAGAGGCCACTCAGTTCCAATGTTGTCACTCAAGGATTAACACTATCAACGCTACCATAGCGACTTCAACCTCTCCCTGGAGCCTTTTGAGGTCTCATGTTTGTTTGTTTGTTTTATGTTTATGGAAAGTAATTGGAATTAACGTCTTGGTTTGTGGCTTACTGGCATGCTCGTCTCATGTTCCAATTACTGTTCCATAACCTCCAAAACCCTAATTCCTGGACTTCCTCCTCTTCTGCTTCCAATTACTGTAACGCAAGGCAGCTATTCTGAATCTTCAATTGCTGCTGATGATAATAATGTTGCGGATGATGGTCGGCTTCAGCTTCAAGGGATGCGTTCCTTATCTCTATCATAAAGTGGCTTATAACTGAATCTGAATATTATTAATTTCCAAATATATGTGAATTCGAGATTTTGGTTATCTTTTTGAGTCTCCGAATGTTCTGGATTTCGAAATGTGTTTACATATGTTTTTATACGTGGATCGAAGTGTAATTTTCAAAGTTATCGTCAAATTCCTGAATATCCAGATAGTGGAACATTTGGCTTTATCACTCATAACCAGACAACGTTGTGGCTTCCATTAATAGTTTTCCACAACGTATCTTAGTTCTTACCTGTGTAGGAGTAAACCAATATGGCATTTGAAATTAGCCGGTGTTATCCAGTCAATACCTACATGATTTTAAAGACTTTTTATCTACTATTAATTATTACGGTCTCGAATATATTCGAGATCTTTTGTATATGAATATTTTTAAAGATTTGTTTATGTACAATGTAACATACACTTATAACTTCACATGGAAATGTAAAGAGTTAAAAATTTTGGTATACAAGTTACTCATGGTAACTATCCATTCACTATTCAATATTTCTTATTTATCATTACATAAAATGTTTATCATTTCATAGTATAACTTTAGATTAAGAATAGTAAGCTCTGTAACCATTAACAACTTTCATTACAGTACATTAACATAATACTGTATGATGTAACCTTTCATTCATTTCATTACTCATATAGTTATCACATACTTGTCATTATGAACATCATAACAAGAAAGGAATCAACATCATCAACTTGACACAATAATCAATCACATCATTGAACACTAATATACCCTGAAAACCCCGTAGGGTGAAAACCAGCAAACGTTTAATTTTATTATTAAACGCTCATGAGGGTGATCAACACTCACTCAATGGCTTATAAGGGAGACCATCCCTTAATTTATAAATCTTACAACGAAATATACAAATATCTAGCTTAAAGCCATTACAATAAATATGATACCATTTACCCTCTGGTCTTCATATCTCGATGGCATGGATGTACCTACAATGGTCCATCGTACACTGGATCATCCGGTAGTTTGCACTTATCTGCATGAACCGTAATAATTTACCTGCCACCGGGTTAAGCATAATATTTCCTTTATACATATCACTATCATACCCTGCTAATGTTACCTTCAACGTACATTGATGTCAAGATTCATAAAGTATAATAAATCATTTAATATATCTATACTATAGTAGTTTCTCCATCTACTTATGTATATTCATGACATGCAAGTAAAGTACCTTGACATTATCCCTTTAACAACACATACCTCATATGTGTTAGTTATAAGTCATCACATTAACTAATGTTTCCGTCGCATAAGCACACATTCCTGCAAGACAATAGCTACATCTCCCCAGCATATATTTAAAATAAACCGATACATTAGTTACGATATTCGTGCATGCGATTTATATAAATTTAATCAAAATAGATAACCCTTAAGCTATTACTTTTAGTGCATGGAATGCAAGCTAAAATAACAAATGTTGCTCCTATGCATGCAAATGCATATAGATTCCAAAAGAGTCTCCCCAAAGGAGTGCTTACAGAACGAAGCACATAGCTTCCTTCACGAGTCTTCCCAAAGAAAATCTCAACACAAGTGAGCATGTAAACATATGTTTTATTTTCTGTAAAACTATGCAATTAAGCAAACAAATGCACGTCATCTTTTCCAAAGATTATACTAACAATCAATACAACATGCTATCTTTCCCACATACAAATATGTATATTCTTTCCAATGAAAGTTAATACATATATTACATGCCTGTGCATGATCTTCTTCCAAAAAGAATTAACATCATAATCATGATAATATAAAAGTAATCACACAGTTTGTTCATCTAAAAAATTATAACTGAATAGTTCCTTATCAAAAGATTTATTAAATAACTAATATTTACCAACACCATGGTAATCTATCCATGTATTTATTAATTCATTAATCTCTACCAATACCAAGGTAAAGTATTCTTGGATTTATGAAACTATCTATGGATTTATTAATTAATTTTTACCAATACCATGGTAAAATATTCTTGGATTTATGAAACTCTTCATGCATTTATTGAATAATTACTATTTACAACATGGTTAAAGAATATTAATCTGAGAAAAATTCTCTTTTCTTCTTCATTGCACATGAAGATATTTCAAGAGTTACTCTCTTTAATCTATTCAAGAAAATACTTTGGACTTGTTATCACTTCATAAACTAAATGAGTACAAAATCCCTTTTAAAATAAGAGCATGCATCTTCTATTTTCTTGCTTATACAATATTATATAAATATTTATATTAAAGAGTTACCCTCTTTAATCTATTCAAGAAAATCCCTTTTAAAGTAAAGAGCATGCATCTTCTATTTTTTTGCGTATACAATATTATATAAATATTTTTATATATATCTATTTGCATATAAACATGGAAAATATTTTGAACATAATCAAACACTAGAAATAAACGAAAAAGCATTACTTATCTTGATAGTCTACTCTTATAAAAGAAAATGAATGTAATCACAAAGTTTCCTAAAGGAAGGGGATAAATGCCCTTAATCACCAAGAATGTAGGCCTCAACCGTCTGCCTCGTATCGCCATTATTACTCTCATATTGCAATAATTACAATAAAAAGAAAATCAAAACAGTCTTTTACGTACCCAACTCTCGACTTTTCCCACTTTAAGTTCCCCATCCTGATCTCGTTAAGCATTCTAACCACTTTACCATTCTCTGAATTGAGCCATGGCTTGAATATAAATGTTTAACTGCAACGCAAACTGGGAAGTACAGGTGAATAAAATGTTAATCCGCATTGGCAAGTCAACTCTGAGATCGTTACGAATGAACTAAGAAACTCATTTAAACTCTATGCAAATGCTCCTGGATGTAATCTTCGCCCCCCCTCCCCCCAAGGCAGTCTCTCATTATCACCCTTATGTAAATAAAAAATACCCAACCCAGGTCGTTATCAAGAATTGGTTTTACATGAAACCAATTCTTTATTTTCTTGATTTGAACAATTAAGTGAAAATACATTTACCATATGAATTTACGTAAGAGGTCTGTCACATACAATTACTCTTACACTTATGTGGCATTTGAAATTAGCCTGTGTTGTCCAAGCCTGTTTGTTATCCAATTAGTACCTATATGGTTTTATACTAGTATAGATCCATTTTAATTTTGAGAGGGATCAAATTTGTGGAGGTGCAAACCTCTTTTGCACTGAAAAAAGAGGTTTGCACCTCCAGAAATTTGATTCCTCTTGGCATTTGATAGATCTGGAGTTAAAATAGATCTATGCTGGTATTAGGGTTAATAATGTTTTTTTTGCATGATATTAATAATAATTTAGCCCATGGTATATGGACCATAGGCTTCACCTAAATAAAACCTATTTTTTGAGTGTTCATAAATATAAAGCATATTATGGAGTAAATATGAAAAGATGTTTTATTTACTTACCATACCTCTCGTTTATTTATATTTTTATTTATTTACCATACCCCTTTTATTTACTATGGTATTTGGTCCATAAACTTGTTATAGAATTAGATTTTTATTTATAGTCATATTTGATATATTTTTATTTATTTACCTTACCTTTTTATACCTCTTTTATATTTATTTATTTACCATACCTCTTTATACCTAATTTATATTTATTTATTTATCATACCTCTTTATACCTTTTTGTATTTATTTATTTACCATACTCTTTTTATAAATATGGTATTTGGCCCATGGTATCAATATTAATTTGTCTCATGGTATTCGTCTCATAGGCTTCATCTAAATAAAACCTGGCTTTTTGAGTTTTTTTAAATATAAAAAGGTTTATGGAGTAAATATATAAAAAAAAAGTTTTTATTTATTTACCATACATCTAATTTATATATATTTTTATTTATTTACCATAACTGTGGAGTAAATATAAAAATATGTTTTATTTATTTACCATACATTTAGTTTATATATATTTTTATTTATTTACCATACCTCTGGTTTATTTAGATTTTTATTTATTTAAATTTTGAAATATTGCAATTTTGATGGGGAAATATTTACAACGTGGGTTTTCTTTTGAAAGATTCATTTTACAAATATTTAATTAAAAAAATATTAAAATATTTTGGATTTTAATTGTTTATGTTGAATTAACTCTTTTCCTTTGATTTAAGAAATGGTATTGACTTTAGTAAAGAGTAAAGATATTTCAAATTTTACTTAATTTGAAAATTCAATGTGGTAATTTTTTTTTGTTGAAGGTAAATTTATGATCCATTCAAGGAGTTATTAAATGAGTAGGATAATTTACTATCCATTCAAATTATATAAATAATACATAGTTGTATTTAATAATTAATTTCAACCCATTAATAAGTTTAAAAAGTTATATATAATTTAAATATTCAAGTTATATAAAATTAAATATTAGGTTAAATTTATTATTTTTTAAGGACATGACATACTTACATAAGTGTCATACTGGGTTGTAGATTGCGTCTCTAGGCACAATAATTTAGCCCATGGTATTTGGACTATAGGCTTCACTTAAATAAAACCTATTTTTTGAATGTTCGTAAATATAAAGAAAATTATGGAGTAAATATGAAAAGATGTTTTATTTACTTACCATACCTCTGGTTTATTTATATTTTTATTTATTTACCATACCTCTTTTATTTACTATGTTATTTGGCCCATAGGCTTGTTATATAATTAGATTTTTATTTATAATCATATTTGATATTTTTTTATTTATTACCTTACCTTTTTATACCTTTTTTATATTTATTTATTTACCATACTTCTTTTATAAATATGGTATTTGGCCCATGGTATTTAGCCCATGGTATCAATATTAATTTGTCTCATAGTATTCTTCCCATAGGCTTCATCTAAAAAAGATTTATGGAGTAAATATAAAAAAGGTTTATGGAGTAAATATAAAAAAATTGAAAAATAAATAAATAAATAAAATAAAATAAATTATTTATTTACCATACATCTAGTTTATATATATTTTTATTTATTTACCATAGCTCTAGAGTAAATATAAAAATAGGTTTTATTTATTTACTATACCTTGATTTATTTAGATTTTTATTTATTTAAATTTTTAAATATTGAAATTTTGATGGGGAAATATTTATATCTTTAAAGATTTTAATTTATCCATAAATTTAATTAAAAGAATATTAAAATATTTTGGATTTTGATTGTTTGTGTTGAATTAACTCTTTTCATTTGATTTAGAAAATGGTATTGACTTTAGTAAAGAGTAAAGATGTTTCAAATTTTACTTAATTTGGAAATTCAATGTGGTAATTTTTTTTGGTTAAAGGTAAATTTATGATCCATTCAAATTCACGTATATAATAAAGCAGTTACTAAATGGGTGAGATAATTTACTATCGATTCAAATTATATAAATAATACATAGTTGTATTTAATAATTAATCTCAGCTCATATAATTTAAAAAATTTATATATAATCTAAATATTCAAGTTATATAAAATTAAAGATTAGGTTAATGCTTTGGCAGACATTAACAAAAATAAAATTTATTATTTTTTGAGGATGTGGCATACTTGACATCAAGGTCATAGTGGGTTGTAGATTGAGCCTCTCAGCCCAACTAGACTTGTTTATCTACAATTACTTTATATGGTCTCAAATTGTCCAATATTTTGTATATGAATATATGTTATCCAATGAGTACATACATGGTTTTAAAGACTTGTTAATTTACCATTATTCTTTATGGTCTCACTACTACACCAAGGTTTTAAGACATTTTTATAAGACAATAAATTTGTAAGACATTTTTATAACACAAATTAGTATGTTTTTACTTTTTATTTTAGTTACTTTACATTAAAATTTAATATCAATTGAATTCTTTTAAATATAAAAATTAAGACAAAAACAACTTGAGACAAATATATTTTAAGACAAAATTTTATATTTAAGATAAAAACAATTTAAAACAAAAACAGTTTGAGACAAAATTATTTTAAGAAAAAACTTTATATTTAAGACAAAAATATTTTAAGAGAAAAACATTATATTTAAGACAAAAACAATTTGAGAGAAAAATATTTTAGGACAAAAACAGTTTAAGACAAAACTTTTTATTTAAGAAAAAAGTAGTGTGAGACAAAAAATAATTCAAGACAACTTTATATTTAAGACCATGGCCACCTAAGACGAAACCCATTTAAGAAAACTAACAATTAAGACAAAAACATATCAATTTAAGACAATATTATCTAATAACTACAAAATTGACTATGACAGTGTGCCCTAAGTCTCCAACTTGCATGCTACTATTTTCCCACACCTATACCGAGGTTGCTATTTCAGTTACCATTCATGTTATCTTATATAAAGACAACGATTTGTTGGGCTCTTCGTTTTGTGGGAGTAGCCGACTCTGAAGAATGCGAGAACTTTTCTCGACAATATTTCCTGGACATCAATTCATCTTATGTCCCTTCGATCTCTATTGATACGATTAGAGACAACTTCTCTTTTGTTGTATTCGACACTACTACGCGTAGGAGGATTTTAAGATAATTTCTTAAGACAAAAGAAATATTGTCTTAAAATTTTCAATAAGAGAAGTGAGTACAAAAGATAAAAGTAAAGGATTAGGAGTTCGTCTTTACGTTGTTGATGGGTTCTTTCGGAAGTAGAGTAATGAAGGCCGACAACCACTGATGGGATTTAGGGCGATGGAGGCCGACAACAAAGGTGTGCTTTGTGAGATGAGCAATGGAAGCACTTTTGTTGAATGTGGATAGGCAGTAACATAGTTGGAGTAATTTTCGGGGTTTCCATCGATTGTGTTTTAATATGCACTTTTTGGCTATTTCATTTATTTTGAACGCTGCTTCTTTTTTTTGTTCAGAAAGAAAAAAACATTATCTTTGTATTAAAATATAAGGATAGTACATAATTCATATTCCATTCATTATATTATCCTTTCATACTTCTCCTTTCATTCCTATGCCCATGCATTTTTATTTTCCTGTTCTACAAAAAGTGTCTTTATTAACATCAAATTGTAGCTTATAACCATTACATTTTCATAAATGAACGCCTTCATTATCTAATGATAAAAAAATTCCATCAAAATAAAGTTTGTGTTAAAATTTCTCCTAAGAGCATTTGATGTTGCTTGCGTTTACCATGATATCTTGCTTGAAGACTAAGAAAAAAAATTTACATGTTTCCTTCGAAATACCTCTTTTAGATAAGAGGTCCATTGTCCAACTATGTTCTCTCTATATATGTTTGAAATGTATATGATTAAAAGTCCTTACCAGGTTTTGAATCCTCATCATCCAATTTGCAAGAATGGGGGAGTGAAATTAGTATGCTTGTTTACCCAGTTAGTGATTCCTTTTGCATCTCCATATACCTGAATTTTGTCTAACCTTAGCCATTTTGTTGCGATAAGGACTACCCATAATGTTGTAATCTCTAATTTTTTGTTTGATCCTATTCCTCCCTCCCACCAGAAGTGGAAGAAATTACCAGGCTTAGTAAATATGACTACACCATGCACACATTTCCTTCTATTATTGGCTCCGCCGAAAAGCCCAACTAGATATTCTTTCCAAATATTAATGCATTTGCATTTCCTGTTTCTGTTAGACTTGATCACCGACCCGATCTCATTGAAAAAAATGACTATCTTGATAATGGCTTCTCTAACAATCATAATTTTCTTATAAAAAAATGCCAGCGTTCCTACTTCGCCATATAATACATATGATATATAATGGGAGGGACATGTACTTCATGGGTGAAGTGAACCATGGAAAAAGACGTCTGAACAAGGGTTGATTAGTGCCAATGAAAGGAAGCTTAATTTCCTCCATAACCCCATCCCAAATAAACCTCGCATATGAGCATTTTATCAACAACTGATCTGTATCTTCGCCCCCACCTCAAACATAGAGGGCATATTCCAAGAGCAATGAACCCACACTTTTGTAATTTGTTCCATGTTCATATACGATTATGTGTTTCCAACCAACAATTTTTTTTTTTTTAATTTGTCAGATATTCCATATCCATATATCCTGTAGACACTTATTATAGTCATTGATCCTTCCGGGCCTTGGAAACTTCGAGTGGATGTCTTGGACCATCGGATTGTTATTTTTAATTTTACCCCCCCATATCATACAATATTGCTTCTCACCAAGAGTGATGTTAGCAGATCGAAGTTGCACTATGTATGACCTCCATTCCTCATGATATATCTCTGGTATGCCAACATCTTTGATCCTTCTCCAACTCTGTTGATCAATATTTTGAGTCCTCGACAGATATATCTGTTGCAAGTGGATAATGTCCTTTCTATGAAGGATTTGTAGCAGTTGAAAGGATGATGAATAATTTCCAACCTTCCTCACGATGGCTTCTAATCCAATTTTGATCTTGGATCCATCTCCATCCCCCCAATAGAAAAACCCCAACATCTAGTGTAGAGTGTGTTGAAAAGTATAACTAGGTTCAGTCTTCATAATGACATGTGTAAATATGATTTTATGTAATTTATGTAAAGAAGAAAATAAAATTATTTTTGCAATGCTTGAATCATGGGTTTCATGATCAAGGAATTTTATTTTAGTTAAGGTTCCCATTGTGAGCCTTTAGGTTTGTCATCAAGTCATAATAGTCTATTGAGTCAATGACATGTGTGGAAGACCCTTCTTGGGCATGTTACAAATATATGTGAGACATTGAAAGAGTCAAAGAGACCCTCCAAGATCAAGCTCAAGCATCTCCTTCAAGTCGGCCTTAAATGAAATTATGAAGCTTCACCAAAGGACATGTCGGCTCACACACAACTTAAGCTGACTAATTTACATGGGAAACCCACTATAAATAGGGAATCTCAACTTCATTTCAAGGACAAAATGTTGGTCAAGGAGAAGTCTGTAATAAGGAGTGTGAGAATCACTAGGAAAGGAGCCTCATAATCAATGAAGAGAAGGAAAATAAGAGCGATGTCCTTAGCTTTTTTTTTGGGTCGGTTTCAAGCTTAATCACTCCACAAGTGTGAAGTATACATGTTATCTATTGCAGAAGAAGTTGAAGTGCTGCAGTCCCTTTTGAAGGTCAAGTAAAAGAGAAAACTAAGGAGTGTCTCAAGCTGAGTTGTCAAGGAGGTAGCCTCCACCTAAAGCGAAGGAAATAAAGATACAAGAGAAGGTAATCTACATGTACTAGGGTTTCTGAATTAGGTTCGAGAACTTGTAGGTATGAAACAGAGAAAAGGAAGCCAAGATATGAAAGGTAGTAGAGGCAGAAAGAAGAAATAGGCAGTTGGCTATCGTTGAATTTATTAATAAATAGAAGTCAAAATAAGAAGCTTGGTGTCTTGGTCTTGGAGAGGTCAACTAGGTCAAGGGTCTTGGTCTTGGTATTTATCAATTGAAGTCTCTATAAGAAGAAGAATTCATTTGGGAAAAGTTTTCCTCTCAAGTGGGAGAGGTTTTGGCCGTGGCTGATCGCCTATATTATGTGTCTCTTATCTCTTTATTGTGTATTCTTTGGTAGTTGTTTGATGAAGAACGCTATAATAATCTAACTAAAGAGAAGATCACTATATAAAGGAGTAGAAAGCATTCAAAAGCAGTTATAATTACAAGAGAAATCGCATAATTGTTATGCCCTAGATTTCTCAAAAAAGTGTGCATCATACTTCTCCATATGTGTGATATAACATATTTCTTCTTGGCACCAATGCTAATCCATGAGGAGAAAGTTTGACAAAACATATATTTTTCCTTAATGATATGAGACTACACACCATTTCCAGACCCTTCCCTCCACATGTTTTTTTTATAATCAAAGCCTTGTTAAAAGTAGATGTATGTATGAAATCCAAACCTCCTTCCTCCATTGGCCTTGCAAGTGTTGACCATCATACCATACTAATTTTTTCTTGTAACTGTGTTCCAACCCATAAGAAGCGACTCATGGTAGCTTCTATTTTATGGATGATCTCCCTTGGCATTAAATAAAGGTGCATCCAATATAATGAAATGTTTTGTAGCACGAATTTCATCATTACCATCCTTCCTCCCATCATCAACCATCTATACTTCCAACTGTCCATTTTTTTGTGAAATTTTTTGATTAACCATACCCAATCCCGATTATAGTATCCTTTCAGTGTCATCTTAAACCTAGGGTATGTGAAACCATTGTCCAAGATTGACGATACTACCCCAAACAGATCACATATATCCTTTGTTACATTCTCCTCATTGTCATCATGTAACAAGATCGATTTGCTGGTAACATCCCCCGGTAGATGATTGATAATTTCCTTGTTGTTTTGAATCAACAATAGGCATCGACAGCAAAATTAGGTTTCTTGAGACTGTAGAAGTTCAAAGGCAGGGTTTTGCAATCCCTGCTACTGCTGACATGGCTGCTTCTCTCAGCTCTGCCGCAATTGATACCGCTCCTACTTAGAATGCCTACACAGCCGCCATTGCTTCTAAATCAAGCGATGCTCCTGAGGTTGTCGCGGCTATCCCCTTCTGCTCAGAGCTCAGGACTCAAGATCCCAGCCCCCACTGTGCTGCTGACAACGTTGTTAGCGATGACTGGGGGAAGCGTTCTACTCCCACAACAGCTTTTATTATCGCCTCTACAGAAAAGCTAGCAGCACCCGCCCCAGGCAGTAAGACAGCCCAAGAAATAGGGGCCTCCTCCGCAACGGAGGCCATAACACAGCACGACCTCATGGATCTGCACGAATGGGAAGCTGAGGTAGCATTTCCCTTTGAAAAAACCCCTGGCTTTTAGATTCAGATCCTACTTCTCTCCGGAAAAATGTTGTTGCTCTGGGTGTATGCTTTGGATCTGGTGCATGACGTCCGGCGAGATCTTGAACTCAAGTTGGGTATCCCCTCAGCTCTTCAGAGATTGACCTACGAAGGTAAAAAGCTCGAAGAACCTATGCCCTTGTCTTATTACAGTATTGAAAGAGATGCTTTAGTAATGTTTACCCTACGTTTGCGAGGAGGAGCATCTGGGTAGACCTCCTCGGTTCTTGATTTCTCCTATAAAGATGCAGTTCATGCACAACCTTCCAAGAAGCCTGCCCAGCCAGTTGAGGCTCCTAAGCCTTTCTTGGTGGACAAAATGGAAGAAACCCCCTCCATTGAAATCACGCATCCATCTCTAGATGATCAATATCAGACGTTTGTAGAAACAACCATCATCTGCAAATTTAATGGCCTATGGCCCCGTACTGTTGACTTATATCAATGGATCCACTCCAACTGGACCAACAACAGCAAGGTCTTCTTATGCTCGAAAGGCTTCTTTATTGTAGCCTTTTCTTTCAACGAAGATTACCAAAAAGCCTTAACGGGAGGCCCTTGGTTCTGGGGATCAACAGGACTATTCCTCACCCCTTGGTTCCCAGATTTCGACCCCTCTTCGGCTGTTATCACCAAAATTCCCATTTGGGTTCGGCTTCCAAACCTCCCTACGCATCTATGGCATTTTGTTGTCTTTCAAGGGATTGGGGACACCTTAGGCCGCTTCTTGGCAACGGATACCTCAAGGGGGGAGAAAGGCATATACACTTTTGGCAGAATATGCGCAGAAATAGACATTAGTAAAGGGCTACCTAATCAGATCAACCTCAAGGTTGGGGAATTTCATTGGACACAAACCTTGGACAATGAGAACACTGCCTTCAGGTGTCGCCATTGCCATCAGACAGGGCATCTCCAGAATACATGTGCAATGTTCCTCGACAAGAAGAAGAACATCTATTGCAAATCCAAGTTTAAGAGTTGGAAACCATGTGATAGACCCCCTATGGATGACTTAGACTCCTCTATCTCTGATGAGGAAGATATTGAAGTGGAAGGGGAAAATCTGGAACACCCGAAGGACACGCCCCCAGCCCGCCCCAAGGATCTTTTAGTGCCTCCGACTTCGCAAAAACGCACTCATGAGTCTTCTTCCTCCGATTCAGACAAGGAAACTCCTCCATTAGCGCAGAGTAGTTTACAAGTGGTTCATGTCCAACCAAGTCACAATGGATGGGTCAAAGTCAGTAAGAAGAAAGGGAAAAAATGTCGAATGGGATATTCCACCCATTCTGGGTTGACTCCTTAGTCTAGCTATCTATTTTCTATTCTCCTTGTTATCTTTTGCTAATGTTGTAATTGCTCTTTGGGACCGAGGTTGATAGTCTATAATTTCCGGCTCCCCTGCTATATAACTTCGCTTTCATGCAAGCTCTGATTGTACCATATGTTTTTTTCTTAATAGAATTACTCTTATTCAGAAAAGAAAAGAAAAAAAAAGAGAGATCGATTTGCCTTCATTCATACACAAACCAGACACAAATCCACATGATTTAATGAGGTCTTTAATGGTTTTCCACTCCCCCACCATGGTTTCCCCACAGATTAACATATCATATAAGAACATTAAATGAGAGATAACAATATTTGTGGTTACTTTGATCCCTTTAATAATTCCATTATCCTTTGACACCCTCATTTTTCTACTAAAACAATCAATAACTAAGAGAAAGAGAAATGGAGACATGGAAAAACCCTATCTAATTCCTCTATATGCATTGAAAAATTGTGTAGGAAAGACATTAATAATTACAAAAAAAATTGTTGTTTTGCAACATGCCAAAATAAATTTAATATTGGGTTTGTGTTATATTTTTTCCATGACTAGTCATGCGTGGGGGGGTAACAGGGGGGTGATAACCCCCTGTCTATGTTGCACTGGGCACAATGTACAGTGGGGGCGGCAGCCCCCCCTATCAGAGTTTGAGGCAGCGCCCTGGAAAAATATTTTGGTCCTTATTTTCCGGTGGGCGGGCCCACCCATGGTTTTGGGGCATGATGGTTTTCGGCCCTTGGTATTTTGTAGATCCGGTCAAGGGAACTACGGTTATGTTCTAATCTAGGGTTAATGGATTGGGGTTTATGTATGCTTCAACATGTATATATATGTGTTGTAACACTAAAGGATATAATGAAAAATCAAGTTGGTCGTCTCGATTTGGGATCCAAGAGAAAATCTCTGTGTTTATCTATTTTATGTTGTATTCTCTCTCTATTGTTTATTTTCTGTTTTAAAGATTCGTTCGGAGATAATTTATGTACAGGGTTAAAACCTACATTTGGTATCGGAGCAGTTTCAGCTTCAAGGGGATGCCTTTGCTACTAAGGGGTTTTTTGCTCGGGCCTGAGGTAGACCCTGTTCAGTGGGAGATCTGCGGGATCGATTCTTGCGGTGAAAGAAGATGGCGAGCGGCGGGAAGATAGAGATTGAGATATTTAATGGTCAGAGTTTTGAGTTGTGGAAGCTCAAGATGGAGGATCTGCTGGTGGATAAAGAATAGTGGATCGCGGTAGATCCGGGTACTAAACCAACGACAATGTCAGATGAAGACTAGAAGAAGTTGGATCGGAAGGCAAAGAGCACAATACAGTTGTGTGTCTCAGATTCAGTATTGTTGAATTTATCTGGGGAAGCTACGACGAATACCTTGTGGGAAAAGCTAGGGACTTTGTACCAATCTAAGTCTCTGGTGAATAAATTGTTCCTGTGGAAAAAGTTATATAACCTGAGGATGAAGGATGGACACTTGGTGACAGAGCATCTGAACGCCTTCACACTGTGGTAAGTCAGCTGGCATCTGTTGATATTAAAATCTTAGATGAAGATAAGTGCATCAGTTTTTTGTGTTCTCTACGAGATTCATGGGACATTATGGTTATTGCAATAGGTAGGAATACAACTACCTTGAATTTTGATCACATTGTCTCAGCCTTGCTGTCGGAGGAAATGAGACAGATAAATATGGAGGGTCAGAAAGGAGATGTCTTATCTGTACGAGGAAGGTCCCAGAATAGAAACAAGAATAAGGTTTTGAGTGGGAGATCTAAATCTCCTAGAAAGTTTGTAAAGGTGTGTTGGAAATGAGGAAAGGAAGGGCACTACAAAAAGGACTGCAAATCTAAATCTCCTGAGAAAGGAAAGGGATCTGATGATGCTCCTTCTACAAAGGCAAAAACCACCTCAGATGAAGGTGGGGATGTGTATTTGGCTTCTTCTTCAAATACACATGTAGATCATGAGTCATGGTTGATTGACTCGGGTGCATCCTTTCACTTCACTCCCCATAGGGAGTGGTTCTGCGAGTATGAGAAATATGATGGTGGTGATGTCTTCCTAGGGGATGATAGGAAGGCCATAATCGTCGGACGTGGAAAATTCAAGCTAAAGTTGCAAGGTGGAAGGGTTAGAGCACTTCCTGGTGTTCTGCACATTCCTGCATTGGCCAGAAATATGATTTCTGAAAGCAAGATGGATGATGTAGGTGTAAAAAAAGTGTTCGAGAAAGATGGTTCGGGGAGAACTGGTATTAATGTGGGGAGTGAACATTGGAACTCTGTACAAGCTTCAAGGAAGCACTGTTATTGATGGGTGCAACAGTGCTGTGGTTCCTGAAAGTGGAGTGGAAATCCTAGCGGTCTCTAGAGAAAATACCATGCTATGGCATCAAAGGCTTGGACATGTTGGAGAGAAGGGCTTTCGGATACTGCATGGAAATGGTATGGTAGAAGGTATGTCTAAAAGCTCTTTGGATTTTGATTTTTGTGAACATTGTGTATATGGGAAGTAGAATTAAGTCATTTTCCCTTCTGGTGCTAAGAGGGCGAACAAGATATTAGAGCTTGTGCACAGTGATGTGTTTGGACCTGTGTCGGTTCCATCACTGGGTAAGTCTGTGTACTATGTTTCATTCATAGATGACTTCTCAAGGAATACATGGATATATTTCTTGAGGAAGAAATCTAAAGTCTTGGACAGATTTAAAGAATTTAAGGCTCTGGTGGAAAACCAGACAGAGAAGAAGATAAAGGTGTTGAGGACAGATAATGGTGGGGAGTTCTGTAAGAAGGAATTTGAAGAGTTCTGTAAGAAGTGTGGTATAGCACGACAGAAGACTACTCCATACACACCTCAACAAAACGGAGTTGTAGAAAGAATGAACATAATGTTGATGGAAAAGGCAAGAAGCATGCTTAGTGGTACTGGGTTAGGACAAGAATTCTGGGTAGAGGCAGTGGAGACTGCATGTTACTTGGTTAACAGATCACCTTCATCAGCGTTGGAGGATAAGACTCCACATGAGGTATGGACTAGTAAGAAACCCTCTCTTTCACATCTAAGGGTATTTGGATGTGATGCATATGTACATGTTCCAAAGGAGAAAAGGAGAAAGTTGGATAATAAATTTGAACGGTGCATCTTTATTGGGTATAAGGATGGCTTAAAGGGTTACAAGCTTTGGAACCCGGAAACAAGGAAGGTTGTGTACAACCGAGATGTGGTGTTTAGAGAGGTGAAAGATATTATTAAACATGAAGTCCTACCAAAGGAACCTAAGAAGATAGAGTCTGAGCTAAAGGAGGATGAATCAGAATCTACAACAAAAGAAGACCCAGAAGAGGAAGAGCCACAAACTCCAACTGTGAGAAGATCAGTTTGGGAAAGAAGACAACCAGAAAGGTATAGTCCATCTGATTTCTATTCAATTTTTTCTTTAACTATAGCTGATGATGATCCCAGAACCGTCAGGGAGGCAGTAGATTTAGAGGATGGAAAACTCTGGAAGGAGGCTATGTTTGATGAAATGGCATCCTTACATAAAAATGAGGCATGGGATCTGGTGGAGTTGCCGGCTGGAAGGAAGCCCATCAACAGAAAATGGATGTTTAAGAAGAAGATGAATGTAGAAGGCAAGGTGGAGAAATAAAAAGCTCGGTTGGTAGTAAAAGGTTATTCCCAGGTGCCGGGAATTGATTTTGGTGATATTTTTTCTCATGTTGCCAAAGTTACTTCTGTTAGATTACTTTTATCTGTTTTTGTTGCATTTGATTTTGAGGTAGAACAGATGCATGTGAAGACAACATTTCTTCACGGGGATCTAGAAGAGGAGATATGCATGAAACAACCTGAAGGCTTTATGGTGAAGGGGAAGAAAGAGCTGGCATGCAGGTTAAAGAAGTCTCTGTATGGGTTAAAATAGTCACCAAGGATGTGGTATCAGAAATTTGATACCTATATACGGAGACTTGGCTTCACCAGAAGTAAGGAGGATCACTGTGTTTATTTTAAAGTTATTGGTGACTATGTTATTTATTTGGTCTTGTATGTGGATGATACGTTGCTGATTGGAAATGACAAAGAAATTATCCAAGATTTGAAGACCCAACTGTTCTCCAAATTCGACATGAAGGATCTTGGTGCTGCAAACTATATTTTTGGCATGGAAATTAAGAGAGATCGGGAAAAGAGGAAGCTCTGGTTAAACCAGAGGAAGTATGTTGAGACTCTATTGCAGAGGTTCAATATGCAGGATAGTAAACCGATGAATGTTTTGATTTCTTTAGGTACAAGGTTGTATGCTGAACAGTGTCCCAAGACACAAGAAGAAGAGGAGGATATGTCCCGTGTTCCATATGCAAGTGGAGTGGGTAGCCTGATGTATGCAATGGTCTATACTAGACCAAACATTGCACATGCAGTGGGAGTATTGAGTAGGTTTATTTCAAACCCAGGGAAGGAGCATTGGACAGAAGTGAAGCGGGTTTTCAGATATTTACGTGGCACTAGTGATTATGGCTTGTGCTACCAGGGAAGACTAGGATTGGAAAGAGTGTTGGACATTCGTGGTTTTGTTGATGTAGACTGGGCTGGAGATCTGGACCAAAGAAGATCTACAAGTGGGTATGTGTTTAGCTTATTTGGAGGTGCAGTCAGTTGGATGAGTAAAAGATAGTCTGTAGTGACTCTTTCAACTACAGAGGCAGAATACATGGCAGCCACTCCTGCAAGCAAGGAAGAATTTTGGTTGCAGAGATTGTGTTCAAGTATGGGGTTGGTGCAGCAAGCTATAAGGATAGACTGTGATAGCCAAAGTGCAATTTTCTTGGCTAAGAACCCTACTTATCATTCAAAGACAAAGCACATTGATGTTCAACATCACTTTGTGAGATATATGGCTGAAGCTAAAAGGGTGTTGCTGGTAAATGTGGACACTTTGAAGAATGTTGTAGATGCATTGACAAAGTCTGTGAGCACTCAGAAGTTCTCTTGGTGTATAGAAACAATGGGTGTTGCAAATCTGGGCTAATGACTCAGCTCTCCTGTGGCCCCCTGCGAAAAGAAAACAACAAGTGGGATAATGTTGGGTTTGTGTTATATTCTTTCCACGAATAGTCATGCGTGGGAGGTGATAGCCCCCCCTGTTAGGGTGCCCCTATAAATTTTTTTGGTCCTTATTTTCCAGTGGGTGAACCTTCCCATGGTTTTGTGCATGGGTTTGCACATGGTTTTGGGGCATGATGGTTTTTGGCCCCTGGTATTTTGTAGATCCGTTCAAGGGAACTACAGTTATGTTCTAATCCAGGGTTAATGGATTGGGGTTTATGTATGCTTCGACATGTATATATATGTGTTGTAACATTAAAAGGAATATAATGAAAAATAAAGTTGGTTGTCCCTATTTGGGATCCAGGGGAAAATCTCTGTGTATATTTGTTTTATGTTGTATGGTCTCGCTATTGTTTATTTTCTGTTTTAAATATTCGTTCGGAGATAATTTTTCTACAGGTTTAAAACATACATTTAATGTTATATAGAGATATACCATATATTAACAGTACCAGGAAGAAGAATTCCTAGTAATTGCAGTCATATGCCTTGCTCAAGTCTACCTTTAGAAGGAAAGCTCTTTGTTTCCGTGATTTAGTAGAGTGCATCATCTCCTAGGCAATACCAATTACATCTTGTATTTTTAAACCTTCTAAGAAACCAAATTGTTCCTGTAATATGCTTCAACAATACCTTCTTCAGCCTACTAGCAATCAATTTTGATATAATTTTGTACACCGAGTTGTAGAGATATATGGGATGATAATATGCAAAGGTTATTGGTTCCACACTTTTGGGGATTAATGTTATGAAAGTCGCATTTATGGCCCTCGAGATGAACCCATGAATCTTAGATTCTTCAGCTACTACCAACAAATCCGAGATCATCAAATCAATGAAGTGAATAAAAATTTCAACCCCCCACCCATCTGAACCCAAAATTTTCTCCTTTGCACATTCCTTCAATATCTTTGTTAATTCCTCCCTTTTGATTGGTTGTCCCAATCTGGCATTATCCTTCGATGTGAGCATGTTTGGAACTTCTTCAATGATTTTCATTTGTGACCAGAAATATGTCTCTTGAGTTGAGAATTGGCCTTTGAAATATGTGATTGTCACCTGTTCAATAGATCTTTGTGAACTAAATATGTTTTTGACACCATCTCTTATCCTCCTTATGGAATTTATTTGTTTCTTGTCATTGAAACGTGCGTGGAAATATTCGATATTTTTATCTCCAACTTTTATCCATGTCGCCTACTCTTCATGCAAATTTCTTCTTCCCATGAATGGGGAATGTCCCTTCTCTTACCCTCCAATTCAATGATCTTGTGTTGATATTCCTCTAAGAAGAATAATGGGTCCTCAAGATCATTAAAATAACATGGGAAAATGTCAATCTCCCTAATATATTTAGTTTCACCCTCCTTCATCCCCCTAATCCATTCTTGAGCAATAATTTTTATCTATCTAAGCTTTCAGTATATGGATATCACGTGATTCTGTGGAGGAGGAATCAATGACCGAGACCAAACATTTCAAACCAGATCCCCAAATTCATCCATTTTAAGCCATTTCAGGTTGAATTTGAAGGGTTCATATGTTCCCCTTCATCCCATGTAATCATAATGGGCAAGTGATTAGAAATAAAGTTGGAATAATAAAATATCTTATATCTTTCAGATGATTAATCATAGTATGATTAACTAGAAACCTATCCATTCTTTTTGAGATACCCTCTTCATTAGTTCTCCCATTCCTCCAAACAGGGCCAATAGGATCTAGTGTCACATACAATAGAGAAAACTCCTCCATCAAACCTCTGAAATAAGCAACCATACTATCAATTCTATACTTCTGTCCCCAAATTTCTTCCCTCCCCATCGAAAAATTAAGATCCCCCGCAATGATCATGGAACTTAATTGAAGGAATCCAGATTGCACAACATGGTCCCAAAATAGTCCATGCCCCACATATGTTGCATGTGAATTGACGATTTAGACCCTTTGGCAGTTTCCCATCATGTGTTTGGTCATGATAATCCCCGTAGACGACATAAATTTATGCATCTCAATAATTTTTGGATCCCACATAAGCCCGAGACTACCAGATAATTCAATAGCATTAGTTGCAACTACATACCATGCAGGGCACAAAAACAACATTTCTTCCCATGCCTTATCTATGCAAACCATCGTTTTGGAAAAGGATTAGAAAGGGTTTATGAACCTGAATAATACCTCTAAGGGAGCTTAATTTTTGGGACTCATTTGTATGTGAATGCTTTGCTAATTAACCCACCCTCTTCCTCATGCAAGTGTAACCAATGTATATTCCATAGACTCATTCATTCATTCAGAAAGTGAATAAATGACTATCAATCTCACTCACCTTTAGCAGGAGGATAGATGGTAAGGTTTTTCCTATCAAACCCATCATAAAATGTCATAGATCCTAATCTACAACTGATAAAAGTATCAGTCATAGGTAGCCAAGGTTAGCAACAATGAAAGTAGTGTTGATAATATAGAGGAGGAAGATAAGACCATGCTAAGAATATGAGGATATCAAGTTAAAATGGGACCTGAAGGAGGCCTTCGGCGGACTAACTGGAGGGTACGTCACACTTTTAATAAGTGCTTTATACTGGATTGCTCAGATTCTCGGCACCATGGTTTCCTCTGAGCTGCTCAAGTTTACCATCGATAGCATGGTAAGCCATTTCTTCACTCGCTCGTTGCTTTTTTACTTTGTATGACTTGAAATAGTATAAAAAAATCTTACTGAACTTTTCTGCCTACACATCTACCTGTTATTCTTGTTCTGATAAGTTTCTATTACTCAAATTGAATGAATAGATTATTTTTGTTTCCATTTAAAAGGTCATTGTTGTCTCATTCTACTTGAAAGCTCCTCGAAAAGCTCCTCGAGTGCTTAGAGAACTAACATTTCTCCCTACTATGGGAAGGGAGGTGGCAAGGGTAGCCTCCTGGCAGGGTAGGCTCCACTAAAATCTGCACAACTGCTCCGAGTAAGGTAGGCTCCATTGAAATCTACACAACCTCCTCCAATTTTAGGTTCATTAGAGGCTTCTTCCACCTGATATAGCCTTCTCCATCGCATCTGCAGGGTTCTCTCCATCAACATCTATAGGGTTCTTATCAACTGCAGGGTTCTTCTCCATGATAGAGGCATCTCTATCATCTCTATCTGTAGGATATAGACCCTTACTACTCCTCAGGCACCTACACAGTGAAATTGTTTGCAATGTTCTGTCTTATATTGTAAGAACCAACTCGCAGGTGCCCAAAGCTGTTGGCAGGTGATATTTTTAGGTGGCCGGAGTCGTTGGCAGATGGCTGGAGCTGTTGGCAGGTGGCTAGAGCTATTCGGAAGAAATGGAAAGCTATCAGAAGTACTCTATTATAATCCAAACTCATTGAATGAAAGATGTAACCGACCCTTTTCTGTGTGAAAAATATCATTTGATGTTGCCTTAAAATCCATATTGATCAATGGTATATGTCGATGTCATCATGGAAGATTCCAACATTGTTATATGTGCATAAAGATTCCATAGATAAAATTAGTGGGTCGGGGTGTTTCACTCTCCTTCTTGTTTAGGTCTATTAACACATGTGTGGGATGAGCTAGATTAAAGTAGTTAATGTGCAGATGAATTACTTCCCAAGGGATTTTCTAGGTGTTATTAGTCCCTACCTCCAACACTACAGGGAATCAGAGTGATCGCTAGAGGGTTGACCAACCATTAATTTCTCTTTTGACCAAATTTTTTTTTGCTTTACCGAAATTTATCCAACTTTTTGATTGGAATATTTGCTTCACTAAAAATTTAACCAAAGTTTTGGTTTCGAGGCCTTATTGAAAGCTTCACGTCCATCGATGAAACATTAGATAGCTAATGTTTTCCTTATCCAAAGTATGAAAGGAACTAATCACATTTCAAAATCATATGAACACTTCGAAATCAAAGACTATAAGTAATGCTATTTCAAAGTTAGCATTAAATCTCAAGCTTAAATGTTCGAATGTATTTCATTAGATTATTACTCTAATGGACACTACTTCTGAAAGCTTTCCAATACGTGAAATTTAATTTTTTGAATTTTTTTTTAATTACAAATGTTCTTGAATGAATTTAGAAAACCAAATTATGAAAATAAACTAAATCCAAACTTTAACTAAGTTCTATAAATTTAAATGACAAATCTTGTTAGTAGCTAAGAATTTATTCTGAAAAGAACTAAAATTCTAAAACCAAAAAGAAATTGTAATTTTTATGTCTTTTTGAAAATTTAATGTGAATGAAATTGATTCTAAAGACTTACCAAAAACTATTGTGTGTTTATAAAAGAAATCTTTGTTTATGAAATAAAACTTAATTGAGCTCATAAGACAAAATTGATCTAAAACTAAAAAGATAAATGAATCTCATAATATCTTATCTATGATAAATTTCTAGTTGCATAAAGAAGAAATGAATTGATCGATGATAAACTAGACTATGATAAAATAATCTATGATAAACTAATCTTTGATAAACTTCTACTATATGAAGACAAAATAAACTGATATATGATAAACTACCTCTGTGTTTTAACCATCTACGAATTAAATCTATGAAAAGAGCAGAGAATCTATTCTAGCATGATAATATTCTAGAGATAATGATAACAGTAAATGAAATAATAAACATAAATCTCAAAACAATTGTGTTGGAAATATGACTGAAACAAAGAACACATTTATACTACAACACGCTGTAAACGCATAAGAATTTAAACTATGCAATGACAATTAAATAACGAAATCAAAATGAAAACCTTTTTTGTTGTAGGGGCCCTCGACAACAGATGGTTCAAATCTACACTTGACTAGATTCTCTTTAGAGTTTTGGAACGCTTCTTCATTCTATCAAAGGATAAAAACAGAGTTTTAAAAATATGCCACAATCACACAATAATTCCCAGTCTCCTTACAATTACTTAGCCTGCTATTTATAAAATCCTAGAATTAAATTTTCTAAGGCTTTTATGCCTTCTAAGACTAAGAAAATTTTATCTATAACTCTAAACAAATATGAGAGGTTCGTTGCTTCACGTTTTTCTACATGGCAGAGCAAATCGTGAAACTCTCGCTCGTTTGCTCCAGCTCCCGTTTGACCGCTCCTTTGATCGTATTCTTTGGTTATTTCTTGCTTGATTCTGGATGGATCAATAGGATAGGATCCATGAATGGATAATTTTTTAACTTCGCATATATTTCACTACTCCATTAATTCCTTAGAACTTGTAAAACCATGGAGGTGGCTACAAAAACCGAGTTTGGCTGCAGAATTGCATTAATTCCATAGCTAAATACAAATTTCATTCTAATAATAAGTAACAATTGCAAATATGAAAAATAGATCATTCAGATACCTTACCAAGTCAAAAATGTGCATTTCAACACTTATTTGAGCTTATGGTGTTGTCAGAAAGAAGGAAAGATAGTGAAAAGAAGTGTCAAATTAGGGCAATCTTGAGTCTCCACACTAGCTTATGTAAGCTAAGAGTGTAAGCTAAGTAAGCATCAACATGCTTAAGTTTATGTGAATATAGGCGATCCTACTAGTATTGATTACTCACCAAGTGTCATTATGATACTCTATCATAATAATTAGGTAAACATTGATAATGAGTATCATCTTCTCTTGCTCTTAGTTAACTCGTTTCCATGATAATCATGTATCTATAATAGTTTAAACAAAGCCCGTATATAAGATAGATGTAACTACTAGCATGATACTAGTAATAAGTGTTGGAACCTTATACACCATACTAAGGTGATATGTGAAATCACCAAACTGTTACAATTCATATGGAATTCATAGTTACCTTATCATAGATAAAAACAATGCTAATGATTACTTAGTAAAGGAAGTGGATTATCCCTAATAAAGGTGATAGTAAAAACAATATTCCTATGATTCCACTAGTGATATTTAAAACATACCTGTTCACTTTATATTCAACCTCATGAATAAGCAACAATATCTATTTAATAAAAGTGTTTGGGTTTCATGTATATTCAAGCAAGCTCATAAGCACCAAGATAAGTGTAATTACTAGTAGTATTGATTCCTTACATGTTAATATCTATTACCATACCTGGAGTATTGTTCTGTATTCACTGTTTCAAATTGGTCTAGCTTATTATGTTGATTAGGTAAAATAAGCACATATAAACATAACACGCCATAGTTTCCATTAGATACATTGTATAGTTAGAGTGCAGTGAAACTCGTAGTAATCTCTAAGCTATAAGCAATACCATAATCAAACATTTTGGTTACATTGTATAAGCGTATTCCATGGAGATCCTAGTGTTTATTGTTTCCATATGGATTACTAAGCTCGATATGTGTAATCAAAGCAATGATAGTCACCATACCAGTATTTCATGTACAATATATCATAAGAAAATTTCAATGGGAAGCACTCACTTATCCAAGTTAGTTACAAGAGTAATACATGCAATGAGAAGACCACTCAAATCTACTTACTCTATGTTGTTAAGCTATGTTCATATGGATGTTTCCATAATAAGGATGATATAACACATATGCCCTGAATAATGATATTTTACAAATACAAGTAATAGGTTGTGTGATAGATAGGTTGTAATCTCATACATAAGTTGTGATTAATACTGATACTAACACACTTTGATCTAACTAGTAACTAAGGTTTTATCTATGATGAAATCATATTTTCCATAAGCTATGTACTGAATCATTATACTTACAACAATAGTAGAGATTGATTAGGTGAATACGGATTCAAGCTAACTATGAACATGAGCTTGAATCATATTGAACCGGTTATGGATTAGAGCCCTTTCATTACTATACTGGTATCCTATAATTTCTTCGGACTTTGCTTCTTTTAAATAAAATCTCATTTAATATATCCATTCAAATAAAATCTCATTTAATATATCCATTCAAAGTTATATCATTTAATATATTCAGCCATATTTCGAAATAATGGCGATTTTAATAATATATTAAATGATATTTTATTTGAAAGAAGCAAAGTCCAAGAATAAGAAGCTTATTCTCATATAAAATTCCTATAAAAATCAAATCAATATATATATTTTAACCAGAGACAAACACTGACAAAACAATTTACAGTCATTACCTATGATTTGCAGGCAAAATTAAAAGCAGGAGAATGGAAGAATACCTGGAACTGAGACAAGGAGATAGAGCACGCTGAGGAGGCAGAGCAGAGAATGAGGAGGCTGAATGAGCACGCCGAGGACGCAAATCAAACCCTAGGAATCCTGCAAAAACCTTGCAAACACAACAAAAGATGAAATTAGCATTAAAACCATAAAACTACATAAAAAAAAAGAAAGAAAAAAACACCTAAACAACGAAAAACAGACCTCCCAGCCTCTCCAACAGTCACTACCATAGCGCTCTCCAACAGTCATGCAGCAGAAAATCGATGTAAAACTTTTTTATGGTTTGAGGGCCACTATATTTATAAGAAAAAAGTTCGGCCAAACTTTTAACACCGGTTTTTCTTCCTTTGGCCAAAAATCCAGTTACCATTGTCGTCAACGTAAACAATGGAGTAAGTTCGATTAACGGCGCAAAAATTCCAGTCGAATTAATTTCACAAGTTTGGGTGCATTTCTCACGAAACTGTAACCCATCTTCATACATTCACCCTCCACTTACTATACAATCATATATCACCTTATTACGACTCTTAAATAATTAAATAGATAGTATTATCCATTCCTCTATTTAATATATAACATCATAGCAATGAGGAAGAGAGTAAACTAGAAAAATTATTACTCATGGTAATACTTTATTTCCCTATACCAGTAGAGTAGTCTTATAAAAATATATTAGGCTTAAGATAACTTTCCATCTCCTTAGACTTAACTTGTGACTATAAAATACAATCAGGTCTAGAGTCATTATTCATTGTTTTTTTTCTCATTGCAAAAAACCAATAATGATTTCAATAGATCCAAAGAATTGATGTTGATGTTCAGGGAGTTTTGTTATTGGAAAAATATACAAATATATTCATGCATATCTGAGGTTATATGTTTGTTATAATCTTATCAAAGACCAACTACTGAATACAATGTACAATTGAGAACTTGTAGTATCATGAATTCAAAATGGCTTCATGTAATTAGCAAGGTATGGGCGAGGGAGATGAGCAACAAAAAGTGGTGGAAGAAGTAGTGGCAAGTTTTAAATTTTGTTTAATGTAAGATTCTCTATGAATGAGCCACTATTTCTTCGGAAAACCAAACCATATTTTGAAGTAGATGAGATCGGTCTTGTTGACATCGCATTGGGTGGCATGTCAGCGTTTTTCAAATCCATTGAGAAAGATTATATGATTATGTGTGGAGGTTTGGTCCCCACAAGTCTCACGATCCAATACCAGGCAGGGCTATATACACTTGAGAGCTGCTCCAGGTGTGATTTATTCAGTTGAAAAAAAAAAATCCTAATTCAATTTATATACCACGAGGAGAAGGTGTGATTGTTAAGCACATGGATTCATCGATTCCGCGAGGCCGATGGAGTGAAAAAAGTTATGATGGATTTGGTTAAGTTGCAAGAATTTATATTCGCCATGAGAGCGAAATTTTGGTCACCACTCACTGCCAATTAGGGGAAGCCATTTGGCCATTAAATGAAGATGAATATTCCATAGAAGACTATATTTAAATGGATGTTATCCTTGCCTGGTTTTAGTTTAGGTTATTAGTTCGAATATTGTATTTTTTGTTTTTTTTAATATTCAGTGTTCAATGCTTAGGCGATTTTCTATTCGTTTTTTTCCTTATTTTCTCTTCTCTTTTTTCTTTTCTCCATGTACTTGGATTTCATGATGACAAAAATGACGTGTCATGAACTTTCATGAAATATCATTGGATTGATAGAGGTAAAGAAAAGGCATTGGTAAGTGTTTGTCATTTTACTATTCACTTGTTAATGATTTACTCATTGTTTCTCTAAGATAAAATAAATCATATTATCTTTATTTTGGATTTGGACCTATAATCTCTTATGAGGAAGTTTATGTTCTAAAGTATTGAATCCATTTGAATTGTATTTAGAAAAAATAAAAATCATACATATAAAAAATATTTAATTTAATTTATTTTTGTATATACAATTATATTTTTTTGAGTGATTTCTTATGCATGTATCATATTTTACCATGCTTTACAAAATAATAATAATAAAAATAAAAATAAAAATTTGATTTTTACATTTTTGGAGAGAAATCTAAAGAGATCATGTTGATATAATTTTATCAATTACTAGTTATTAATGAAAACATCACATAATTTCAAATAATATACATGTTTTTAATGAAATTTTAGTACCTTTATAAAACAAAAGAGATTTGTTTAAGGCTTGCACATAGATCCTTTTCAACTTATAAGTCAAATCTATATTTTCCATAATATAGAGTGAAATCAATCCCCGCTATATCCACGAGAGGTGAAACAATGATGGACACCACTTTTGCGGGATTTCTTGCTTCGTTCTTTTCTACTTCTTATTAATGGAGGGGAGGAGTGTTGATTTTTTTTAGAACATTTGAATAGGAAAGAGAAGAAGAGGAGAGATTGACCTCCTCCTATATCTTCGTTCCAACATCTTTTTCTTTCCTTTTTGAAAGAGGGTTTTTGTCAATATCATTAGATGAAACCTCTTCTATAGTAGATGAATTGATTTGTATCGGAGGCACTTGATATGTAGTTGATTGATGTGATTCTTCAACTTTATCTTCTACCTTGAAGATTGCAAAACTTCAAATCTACTACTAGAGGGAGATTGCTAGTGAGATTTAGGCCTACTAGAATGACGCCTCTTAGGTAGATGATTATTGTGTTTGGGCATGAAATGGACTTGAATGATCCTTGCTCGACATTACTTTGCGAAGATAGTGGTGGGATAGAAGGAAGTTGAGACAATAAAGCTTTAGGAACCTACTCATAATTTAGATCCTGAATATGGGAGTGACCCTCCAAGACAAGTTGGATCACTTCTAGTAGTCCTTTTGCAAAAAATCCTTTTCAACACAAATTATAGCACATGGGAAGTTATTCTCCTTGGGTTGAGAACTAGCGGAAATATAGGGATCTAATCCAAACACACAGAAGAATTTTTTGTGTTGGAATTGAAATCCAAAGTCTAGTGGGTTAGAAACATTCATCTATAGCCCATGAAATAATGCACATAATTGAAGATGATATATGTATCCTCTTTCCTTTCAAAAATAAAAACAAAAAAATTGTTTCCACCATAGAAAGTACCAATAGGCTCATGATCTATGCAATTTTTAGAAGTCTATTCTAAAATAGATCTATAACTAGGCCCAAGGCTAGTAAACTTACTAGCCAACCCTTTTTCCTTAAAGGTATTAATGTTATTCTTTACAGAAAAGGAAACCCCAAATCAAGGGAATGAATTCTATCCACCATTTTTACAATTATGCTAGGGAGAGTTACTAAACCATGGGGCAGAGAGTCTTGACAATCTATGACATAGTTAATAATATCATCGATTTCTTCTAATCAACTACTCTCAGTTGAGGGAGAAATTTTTATCCCTGACCACATAGAACTGTCTTGCTTCAATTAGGAATGACACAACTTCAAAACACACCAGCACAAGGAACAACACTATTGAATGAATATATCGACAATAAGGGTCTTGCACTAAGTTTGAAATCCCAAAGTGCAAAAAAACTCTAGATTTACAAACCATGACTGCAATGGGTTACACTCATGGGAATGGAATGAACAACAAAATGACAATGAAGATCCTACACCAAGATTGAAACCTCGAACAACAAGAAAAGCTGCAAATTTCCAAACCACTACATACTCTGTAACAATAAACTACAAACAAACTGAAATAAAATAAATAAAGCTAGAAAAACACTAATCAAACTCCCTCGACTTCTTTTTTCTTTTATATTCTATCCAACACTCCAAAAAAAAATAAAAAATGTTATACATCTATGCTAAACTGGAAAAAATTAAACATCTCTCAATATAAAAATCATAATTATGAAAAATAATAACAAAATCATGACATTTCTTTCTCATCTATTTTATTAAAACGAATATAAATATAACAACATTGTTTTGGCAATAAAATAATTCAACATGTATGTAGATATCTCTATTATATTATGGAGAATAAATTTAAGCGAGGTGCTTGAAGCTATAGCGACTCTCCCCACGACCCACTTGTTTGTACGTGATCCACTAAACCTCTCTCGCCATTTCAAAATGGAGTGTTCGTATGCAATTGCTTCTCTTTCTTGATCATCAAAATCAACGTGGACTTTTTATTAACGTGTATAGTGATACACACCTTTTTCAAGGCGTTATAGAAAAATACATACTAATTTAATATTTTTTATTCATACACTTTTATATTTTACGATGTTATATTTTTGCTTTTTTCATGCCAAGGAAAATTAGCTGCTAATATTTTTACGCGTGATAAGTACAATGTTTGAAAACAAAATTAAAGGAGTTGAGTGATATGAAAGTCAAATTGTATTAATTAATATTTATTTTAGGTATTTGAATGTGTACTTTTTCATGCTTAATATAACAATTTATATAATTGTTATTTTTTTTATATTTTGTAAGTAGAAAAGTTGGAGGAATTGATTTGTAGGGTTTATTTGAGGGGTATGTTTTAATTTGGTGATTTGGGATCTATAACCTTTTAAATTAGTTTTGAGGTATAAAAGAGAACATTTTGGGCTCAGATACAGTCATAACTATCATCCCCTTTAAATTGTTTTAATATCAAAAGTTTTCCAACTGCGTAAAGATTGTCTCAATAGCAGTTCATATGTGTAAGTTATGCCTCTTGCAAGTTGACCTACCTTATTGGCCACTATGGTACCAAGTGGATGCCAAGTCAACCCATTACTCACACATGTGGGGCTAGTCATGCATGAATTTTTAGGAAGATTCTAAAGCGTCCAAACCCTAAACTAATTGAGGGTTGAAACATCAAAAACCTTGACCCTAACCGTAGACATCTATTACACTAGATTAAACACTAAGTTGTTAAGAAGAAAAGGGGTTCCATTCTTTTGTGTTTTTACTATTCCAAATTGAGTACACTATCTAGGAGTGGGATATTAGAGCATAATAGAGGTGGTAGAACATTTGTAACATCTACTCAAGCTACAACATCCATGGTAACTCGATAGAGAGTGTCCATTTCTTTGTACTTGCATTTCTTAACAAAGAAAAAAGAGTAACACATAAGCCTCACCTTCTGTATCAAGCTTCATAAGTCACATCTTGTATTCGTTTGTTTGGATTGTGTATTCATTTTCTCATTCTTTCATATTGATTTCAATTATTTCCATAAGTTTGAATAGTGAACTAGTAATAAGAAATATAAAATGTCAAGTAAATCATTTGCTAGAAGATTCCTAAATATTGTTCTAGTGTAATATCCATGGTAGTTTATACATCAAGGAAATTTTTCTTTAAGTGCAAAGACTAGGTGTCTCAATGGAGGTTTGTCATCAACTACTCACCACCTTTCTTGTACCTATAACCACCTTCTTACTAGTCCCCATGCCGATTGATAAAGCGAATTCTATATTAAACTCCTACTAATTTCTCATTGTGTTTAGTTGCACTATTTGCACATGCTTGTCAATTAAACCAATTATCCACTGGTTTTTATTTTTATTAAGTGTCTATACAAAAATGTTCTGTTCTGACATGCTAATGGAATCATGACAACCTTGTGTGAGGAAATATTTAAGCCTATTATGTTATGTTAAAAATAAGTTTCAAATTGTTGTACTTGAGCTTTGAATATCTTACCATGAAAAACTCATTTGTTTTCACAAATTGTCTTTTCTTTATATCTCTTAAATTGTGTTGCTTTATGGAAAATGGTTCACGATTTACTCTATGTCGCTACTGCTAGAACTTTTTCCAACCATTAATTTAATGTTGTGTTTGACAATATATTAATAAACGTTAGAAGAGAGGAAGAACAAGATAAAACCCTAAAATTTGATGCCATTCTTGGAGTTGCAGATGACCCCACTGAATGGTTAGCAACATGTTGACCAAAATTTTTAAAGGTCATACTTTTCAGGGGCAGTAAAATTCCATTACTTAAATTAAAATTATCACCTTGGTAAATTTGGAATGTTAACTTGGGATCATATAAGCATGAAACCTAAATAAAATTCAATGCTAACCTGTATGGAATATTTCATGCTTATCAAACAAAAATAGGAAGGCTTTAAAGGAGTCAATGAGTAAACTTCTCTGAGAGAAAAGCTTATGACCATGAATGTTACTCCAAGGTAAAATTTTACACTTTTTAGTCTTTTCCACTATGTTTATATTGATTTTGCTATTAATAACAAAGGATACAGATGGTTGCATTCATGAAAATTAAAATCAACCCTAGATTCTCCGCTTACAATGAAGAATTTTAAATTACAGGAGTAGTATCTTGTAAGGACACTTGCTTTGAGTGGATTTGGGTATGATTGCTTTGATGGTCATTGACCAACATGTATGGACATGGTTGAGGGTTGATGTCCAGATGAATTCGTATCGGATGTCATGCCCCATGGAAAGTCACAAGTCAAGCACCCTTGTTCATACATTAGCACACAATAGATATTCTTGGGGAACACTTATTGGATGTACCGAGAGAATATTATAAGGAAACTTGGTGAGAGAAAGTAGAGAAAGTTTTCGTGGCCAACCTTTCCCATATACATGCACTTAACATAATGGACGATATTGGCATAAAAAGCTTTAGTAGCTTGTGTGCTTGGGGGTTGCAATAGATATTGTTGAAATGTTTTTCAGTGCAAGTAGTCATGGATCACACTTGTGAGATGCACTTGTTGGGCACACATCTATTCGTTTAAAATCCATTAGACGTACTTAGGTGCACATCCATCTATTGAATTTCCATTGGGCGCACTTGGGTGCACATTGATTTGTTGAACCACCATTGGGTTCACTTGGGCATGCTTAAGCAAAATTAGATGGCCTCGAGTAGAACATGTGCACTTGGATAGGGTTGGATGAATTTTAGTGCATGCTTGGATTGAGATGGATGAATATTAGTAGATCAGGCGCACTTGAGCCAAGTCAGACATGTATATTGGGTGGAGTTGGGGAAACTTGGATAAATGGACTAGGTACAATTGGGTACATTGTTGGGTGCATTGTTGGGCACACTTGTTCAACATGGATAGTTAATGGACAAGTCAACAAAGAAAGCAAGTTTTTCATATGCACACTTGGGGTCCACCTTAGGATGAATAGGTTTGTGACACATAAAAGAAGGGGTGCTTTGTAGATGAGTAAGAAGCAAGAGATCATGCACAACATAGTAAGGAGTTCTATGGTTGTGCCAAGTTTAGAGTTGGGCATTGCGAGATGAATTGAATTGAAGGAAAGGACAATGCATGTAAGAGATAGGGTCATAGTTATTTCATGCATTAGATTGATAGTTTTTATAGTCAATGTCATATGGTTCGCAGACCTTGAGCCTTGATGTTAAAAGTTCGGTGAACCTTAATGAAAGGTTATGATTTAGCTTAATTTCAAGTAGGGTTCGATTTAGATTCATTTGTATTTGTTCGGTTCAATCTCAAGCCTCCTTACGATGGTCAAATGTGCCCTTCATGACCCATCTTGTGCAGATTTAGTTCGTTTCTCCCTATTTGGTTCAATCTTGGTCCTCCTTACAATGGTCAAATGTGCCCATCATGACCCATCTTACACATATGGCTATGGTTGCAAAAATATAATGGCAAACAAGCCTCTTCAACTTTTCTTGTTTTGTGGATTCATAATCATGGATCAACGGATATTTGAGTTAGCCTCTCTTGTTGAAACACTGAGTCAAGTAACTATGCTACCAAGTGCCCATTGTGATTTTTTCAAAAGGTGAGTAGAATAAATCACTAATAATTAGGTAACAATTATATTTTTACCATCTCATGTAATATAAAATTTATAACCTACAAACTTCTATATCCCTTTATATGATTTATTATTTATTACATAATTTTTACGACGATAGACATGGTTTATATTGGAATTAGCCTTGAGGAATTTACATTCTTTAAAATAAGGGAAATTATTGATGGATAATATTTAATAGATTGAGAATATTCTTCCTCTTAAACATAATCCAATGGATGATATGAAAGGGTACTAAATAGGTTTAATGTTTCAAAACATTGAAATAACATGTTTTAAATTCCAAAATATTATTAAAATAATTCTCTACATGTCCTTTCATTTGCTAGCCTTATCCATCATCTATCCAATTGAATATGGTGTATTGTTGCATTTCATTTACATGTTGACACTTGGACCTGAGTATTTCATTCACACAATCGTTTCAACATTCGACTTTTCGATTCATATCATGATTACATAAATCATCATTGGGTCATTCCTTCCTTCACGAGAACTTTATGAGTATATACCTCCTTCCTTCGTTAGCGAGGAATTTTTTATTATAGTTAATATATATCAAGCTAAATGTTTTTTGTTAACAAATTCATTATGGTTATCAAGCGTTTATCATAAAGATAAAAGTAAATTGAAATTCTATCATACTAATGTTTAATATTAGGGTTTACTATGAAATATAAAAGTGATTAATAGTAGGTTTGTAAATCCCTACATGTGGTTGATATAGACCTATATGCGTATATCAACAAAATTTACTAATGTGGTTGTACTAGTTGTAGAATACTGAATGAAATGGATCTTGAGAAAATCATACATCTAAAATGGATTGGATTGGTATGCCGCAGGTAAGTAATCACGATCATTGGAAACTGAATCACTATCACAAAAGACCGAATCTGAGTCTTGTAGTCATGAAAAATACTGCTATATTAGAAAATCAATTGGGTGAATACAATAGTAATCACTTTGAACTTTCATCGTAATATCCCTTCAACACCCAATATAGATGTTCTCCTCTGCCTTTTTTTTTTTTTTTTTTTTTAAAGAGTATGAAAAAACCTGGTTTATATAATGTACTAGTGCATATTCTAACAAATCCTGCCACTAGTGGAAATTTGAGGTCTAAAATGGGCCTCCTAAGGAAAATGTACAATCAAAATTCACTTTATGAGAACCAATCACATTTTAGGTGATGACATCATCTCTAATGGTTGAGGTGGTGTTGTTTGAGTTAAAGGTACTTACTTGTCACATTCTCAATGGTGGATAAAAACTCATGGTTAACCATGGTAGTGCTCTAAGCACTTTTAAAGTCATAAAGTAAAGTAATCACAATAAATGTCATTTCATACTTTTTGAATAAAATTTTATTATTGTCATTTCAATATTATAAATCAAATCAATTCAATATGTAATATAAAATTCATACATAAAACAATATATTGCATATATTATATTGTTTTGTTTTCATATAGTATATTAATTACATGTTAATATATAGTTTAAATAATATAAATTTTACTTAATAGTATATTCTATAATTAAGAATTTATAAATTTATATTTATATTTTATTTTAATTTATTTATGTACAAAGGACAAATGCATAAGTTGTGCAATGATAATGTTTTTTTCTTGAAAGTATCATTCTTATTTATAGTCACATCTAAAAAAAATTTATTAATTTTATTTTGGTACAACTTTTGAATTGAATTTAACCATGGTTACATGGATTCTGGTGCAAAAAGTGAATTGAAAATTCATAAATATTATTTTATTGGTTTAGCTATTATTTTATTATTTCCTTAGGAGACCCATTTTAGACCTCAAAATTCCGCTAATGCATTTACATATCACATATATCCTCATTTTACCAAAAATGAAAATTTACAATCATCATCTATCCCATACATCATCCCATATGTGTCTCCCATGTACCATGTTCATGGGGGAATTTTAGATACAATTGAAATCCCCAAAAATTGTGTCAATAACACCAAGTCATAAGCCATGTATACAATTCCAAGATACATATAAACCATATAAAAAACATTAAAAGGCATATATATATATATATATATATATATATATATATATATATATATATATATATATATATATATATATAGGACGGATGCAGTATTACCTATATTGTATTTATAGCCCAATATAAACATAAAGAAACAACAACATGATATAAACCAAAAAATAGATAGTGCCACAATATAACAGTGGAGTGGGTATTGTGTGTGGCCACGACAAAATGATAGTGCCTTGTGCAATAATGGTATCCTCTTATAGGAGTGTGTAATGCATTAGGCCACCCGCAGTCTAGAGCCCCTGTTTTGATAGTCCATCCGCCACCCCATTCTTCTCCCTACAAATGTGAGTGAATGATATGCATTGGAATGTTGTGCGTAGTTTTTCAATGTGCTCCAGCCATTGTGTCAGTTGGGGAGGGGAAAAACAATTCTTGTGATGCATACGTTCAATGATGAATTTGGAGTCCCCAAAGATGGGTGTATTATCAATAATCAATTTCCTATAGAACCATAGGAGTCCCCATAATGAAACCGCTTCAACCTTGATGTTTGTACCACTTCCACAGTTCCAGTATATTTTGTAATGTGTTCATTGATCCACCATGAGCCAAACACCTCAACCACACCTGTGTTGTTGGGCAACACCATCGAAGTAGCCAGTCAGAAAATATATAGAGTGTGGTCTAAGTCAATGGGATAGATACTTTGGAGTGTGTAGAGGAACTTGTGATCCCATCGAATCCTTCAAGACACGATAAAAAGTGAGTAAAGTGCATGTTGGGATGCCATAAAATATGAGCCTGTTCCTAGCAATCCATATATCATAGTTCAACCACAATGGGATGAGTATATCCAACTTATAACATTGCTTCCACCATATAATACACTCCTCAAGGTTGTCCTGCTCCCCGAGCTATATTTTCAGATATGAACAGATCCTGTGCCATACCTCAACCGCGAACCTGCACTGGAAAAAAATATGTGTATTTATTTCACCCGCTTGTAGGCAAAATGGGCAGCATCTGGGACCATACCAACCCCATTTTCCAGGTTATCCCAAGTCAGATTCTTATTTTTCCAAATGAGACAATTATGGATGATAACTTTATATGGAATTCCCGCCTTCCAAACAACATAGAACCAACTCCTGTTGAATATTGACCAGCAATTCATGGAAATGATATGCGAGTAGGTGTCCCTAAGTTGTACCACATCCTATATAAAAATAGCGGCCCATATGATTTTATCCCCACTGTGGTTGAGGTGCAAACCAACATTCCTGACCAAGTCACAAAAAAATTCCCAATTTATAGCACCCTATCCCTCCAAACCTGAACCATTTGTGTCTTTCCCTTATGGCATATAATCCATCCAATATTTTATGGCCTATGATAGATATACAATATCCTCGATTCGTTGAAGAAACTCCTCCGAAAACCTTATTCCTTTCGGTAGTTTGCTAATACGGTCTACACCAAGGGTGATGCGATGACCATCGCCAAATGACCAACACAGTCGATTGTGGAAAATGTCCCATATTTTATGGAATCCAAGCCATATATGGGATCCAATAGTTGCTCCCAAAGTGCATTCCCTATACCAATAATGGATGTTTCTCTGTATTAAACATTTATGTGTAATAATATTATGCCAGTCTCATGTATTGAAGAGACATCGCCATAAAGACCTAACCAATAGTGCGATCCTGAATGTTTTCAATTCCAAAATGTCCCATCCCCCCATGTCCTTTGGTAGAGTTATATTGTTCTAGCTAGACATATGGTATTTGTGGCCATCCCTGCCCCCCATCCAAATTAAATGTGCCATGATGGATCTCAACCTATGAATAGTGGCCATGGGTAGAGTGTATAGGTGTGCCCAGTACACAACAAGTTGTTGTAGGACTGCAATAGCTAGCACATATCTGCCACCAATCAATAACCATCAGAGTGACCAATTATAAATTTTCCTCTGATATTTATCCGTGAGCCATAGCCAATCTGCCACCTGGTAACCAACTAGTTTTAGCCTGAATCCCAAGTACGTAAAACCCTCCAATATTGGCCCACGTTTGAAGTTGAATAGCTCGGAAATTGGTAATATATCATCCTTGTCATCCGCAAAGTATAAAATTAGTGAATTGTGTGAGTTTTCCACCATACTCGTAACATTCCCAAATCGCTAGAAAATATAATGAAGGTAAACCTAGTGCTCCACCACCATGCAGCCAAAGATCAATATATCATCCATGAATAGGTTATGTGTAGTGGTCACCAATTCGTAGGTCATGATAATTGTAAATTTACCATCCCTAATTGCCTTCCCGATCTTTAAGATGAGGCATTCCATAACCAGAATGAACAAGAGGGGGGATAATGAGAACCCCTGACACAGTCCCCTGCCTGCCCTGAAAAATTTAGTAGGGCATCCATTATTAATGATAATGAGGTACACAGAATTTACACAGCACATGATCCATTTCGTATTTTGTGGCGATATATTTTCTTTGACAAGTATGATCCGGAGTAATTCCCCATCAACGTAGTCGTATGCCTTACAAAGATCCACCTTCATAGCAATAACCTTCTGCTTCCTAGAGTGCATAGTGTGGATGACCTCATGTGTAATGGCCGCTGCATCATGAATGAGTCTATTATGTAAGAAACCAAATTTCTCCTTAAAGATGTAGTAGGATAGTGTGGCTTTGACCCTCTCAGCGATGATCTTCGATATCAGCTTGTAAGTGATGTTGCATAATGAAATGGGCCAAAAATCATTGAAGGTGGAAGGAGCGGGACCCTTTGGAATGAGCGCAATGAAGGTGGAAATTATCGCTCCAGAGATGCACCCCCTTGTTCTAGATTCCTCCACCATCCGGGTGAGATCTTCCCCCAAGAGCTGAAAAAAGTGTATGAAAAATTTGACCTTCCAACCATTCGGCCCCGGGCTCTTATCATGAGCAAAGGTCTTAAGTAATTTCAATGCCTCCTCGGAGTTGAATTCCTGAGATATAACCTCATTTTTTCCAACATCAAACATGAGAGGGTATTCCTCCAATGCCCACATTTGGTCATCAATATGAATACCAGAACGAGCCTGAAAAAGGGATTGGAAATGCCGCACAACCGCCACTTGGATGTCACTTGAAGAATGTATTGATTCCCTCGAATCAGTGGTGATTCCACAAATTTTATTTCGTTTGTGCCTCTTATTTTCAAAATGATGGAAGTATTTCGTATTCTTATCCCCCGCCAACAAGCATATCGCCTTGCTTTTAAGTCACTAGGTTTTCTCCTGAATGGCTAATATCTCCCGTTTGTGGCATTCAAGTGTTTTAATCCACGCCCACATTATACTCGTATCCATATGAGAGTAAAGTAGCCTAATCACCCAACCGAGTTCCTCATTAATGCAAGTTAATTCAGAAATGAGACTTCTTTTTTTAACCCGCTCCCATGACTTCACTTTTTTCTTCAATCCAATGAACTTTGCCTCCATGCAGGCCATGTGAGATACGTAGGATGTAGGGTCTAGGTAATTCCAGTGGTTTACCACCAAGCTATGGAATTCGAGATCATCCATCCAAACATGATTAAATTTGAAAGGCATCCCCCATGTGGGTCGTCCACCTACCAATAGATGATGATAGGCCTGTGATAAGATATTATCACATCCACCACTCGGGAGAGAATACTACCCATGCACTCCATCAAATTTTCGTGCACCAAGAAGCAGTCAAGCCTTTTCCCAATGAATTCGTCCCCAGTCCGCCCATTATACTAGGTCGGGCAAACTTGATGGGGGGAATATCCCGAAGGTGGTTATCCATAAATAATTTATTAAGAGTGAGGAGCATATAGATTGAGAAAATGTATGCACTCTGGGTAGTCACTGGAAGTCACGTAAAAAACCAGTGAGTGGTATGCCTACAAATAGTTTAACTACAAGGAATTTAGCTAGATATGGATCACATAGAGCCACCAACAAACCTTCTACACCTTATGCACCTCCACAATGAAATATTAAATGGTTGTGGATTGACGGTGGGAGTTTCTTCGTGACCTGTTCCAAATCTGCAAGGATTCTTCATACGAAAAGTAAGGAAATGAAAGCAGGAGTTGTCGGCCATCACTGAAGCTGCGAGGCACTGACCTGGCCTCATCTTCGTTCATTCCTATGCCTTTCGTCATGTGCAAGAGTGAAAAATTTGATTGCCTAGTATCTCGAAAAATGCTCAATGTCTCACATAATCCTTTTTCCCAGGAGCTAAAATTTAATGGCACTTGTCAGTCCGACACCTCTATTGGCCTACATCTCCCCATTTTAGCTCATTATGTTTCAACTTCATGAGATGGAATTATTTTTTGCACACAAAAAACATCCACTTCAAATTTCCTGCACCTTGAGGGATATGTAATAACATGTAAGAAAATTTTAATATATTTTTTAATATGGCATTATGTTTTTGACCATGGCACATAATATTTTTTTTCAGGAGAAAAAAATAGCTGGTTTATATAAAGTACCAGTACAAAAGCTTTGAAGATAAAAAATACATTTCCTTCAGCAATTTACAGATTCCAAAAAAACTTTCATGGTTCATCACCATACAAAATCTGCAGGCTTTACCTTGGTTCCTATAACATACTTCAGCCTGCAAAGAGTTACAAAAAATAACACTCCTCAGAAAGTACATCCAAAAATAGAAATACTCCTTCATTCTATCACTATCACTAATCTTTTCTATATCAAGCAAAAAGGAGAAAACGTCTTTGACCATAACAATATTCCAACGGCTTGTCCCAAAGCAAGCATCTCCATGAAGTATTGCATTGTACCACTCCTACTGACGCCCCCGAACCTACAGAAAGGGTGAAAATGAAGAAAACATTACCAAGCCCCTCGCTCCATTGCCCTCCGCTTCAAAAAATTCATATTGTATTTCGCCGAATCTGCTCTTTAGACCCAGTTTTGACAATTTATCTGCCTGAGAATTATTTTCTCTAAAGATGTGATTGAAGGAGGTAGAAGAAAACGTTTTTCTCAGGATTTCTAGGTGGTTGATCCAAGTAGAAAGAAATGTCTGGTTTATAGAAGCCTCTTGGTTTAAGTGATCAATCAAAACTTTAGAGTCTCCGAAAATGGATAATCTATCAATACAGAGGTGGTTAGCAAACCACATTAATCCCCATAGTGCTATTACCTCAACCCTCGTATTAGTTTCAATGCCTCTAAACCAAAAGATCTTATAGTGGCAAGAAGGGGTGAGCAGTAACCATGCACCACAACCACATCTCTGATTTTGTGCAGCTCCATCAAAAAACCCCACCGGGTAGCTAATTTCATGAGGGCGATTTCTAATTGATAAATCAATTGGGGGTTTTTCTGAGATCTTCAGATTATCCAAATCTTGTAAAATCTAATTACAAATCTTCTCTGGCTCACTGACCTGATCCTCAAATAACTTTCTATTACGACATCCCCAGATGCTCCAATGGATCATGATAGCCAAATTATGTAGAACTTTCCCTTCTCTCCCCACCGTAAAATACAACCCTTAGCACTATCATACACAGGAATATCACATTTGAGCTCCTTACAAATAAGTTGTATTACTCGCCTGGGGAATGAACAATCATAAAAAATATGATAATTTTCTTCATTATCAGTCCCACATAACAAGCAGATCCCAGGTCCACTCATCCCTCTTTTTTGAAGGTTCTTCCAAGTTAGATTCTTGTCCCACCAAACCAGCCAAAAGAAAATAGATTGTTTTTTTTTGTACTCTTTCTCCTCACAGATCCTTTAGCCAGCTAGGACTCCTTATCTCCACCCGATCATGCATCATAGAAAGGTAAAGGTCCTTTATAACTATTGGATCCCTTTGACTCTTACTCCCCCCCCCCATCTGATTTTGTCTCCCTAACTATGATTATGCAGCCCCAGTCCTCTTAAATAGTCACATTACCCTTCCCATTCAAAATCCACAATTGCTGGTAATCCCAATTGACAAGTGGAAAACCAGTGAAGAATCTCCTCCTGTTAGGATAAAATTTGTCCAATCAAAAAAATGCCCCCCTTGGGGTAATTGCGAAATCAGGGATTTAGAAAGAAAGGGGCCATCCAGAGATGCACCCAGAGCTTTCGACCCAATATGGATATTACCCCCCAATCCAAACTGCCATCTACGACGGTCTTTGAATTGTGGCCAGATTCTCCAAAATCCTTTCTAGATTGGAGACCCTGCCTGAATCTGAAGATTATATCCTAAATAAAGGTCCTCAATAGTTCTCTATTTGAAATATTTCTGATCCATAATGTTCTTCCAAATACCTGAGCAACTCAAACACCTCTAGAATGACTTCATCAAGAGAGCAGAACTGAAGGCTTCCTGTTCAATGATCCCCCACCCCCCTAATTCTTTGGGAGCAGAAATTAAATCCCACTTTGCCAGATGGAAAGAGGCCTTACCTAATCCTCCATTCCATATAAATTGGCCATTAACCCTTGTATTTTCTTCATTATCTTCCGTGGGATGCAATAAAGATGAGCCCAGAAAACGGTAATCTGTTGCAGAACGACTCGAGTTAAAACAAGCCTACCTCCCCTAGATAACCAATTATTTGCCCACATATTTACTCTGCGCTGATATTTTTCAAGGATCCAATCCCAATCACCTGAAGTATATCTGGAAGCCTTTAATTTGAAACCAAGGTATGAGAATCCCTCGTCCAGGCTGGCTATTCGGAAATTAAAGAGGCTTTTCAAGTATTCTAAGTCATCCGAGGAGCCCTGGAGATGATAGAAACATGACTTACCGTCATTTTCTTCCATACCTGAAGCTTCGCAAAAATTTCTGAATATTAGTTCCAGAGTTCTCCAACTATTTTTGAGCATCATACCAAAAAATAGAACATCGTCCACAAAAAAATTATGAGTAATATCGCCCCTATTGGTAATGCTTATACCTTTGAAAACACCACTTTTCGCCACTCATTTGATGTTTAGGCTTAGAGCGTCCATCACCAGGATAAACAGTAGAGGGGAGAGGGTGCATCCTTTCCTGAGCCCTCTCCCAGGTCTAAAGAAAGCCGAAGCAGATCCATTTATAATGATGGCCAAAGACGTCGAAGTGAAGCATGCCGCTATCCACTCAGTCATCTCACATGATAAACCTATCTTATGCAGGATTAATATAAGGAACCCCAATCAACCTTATCATAAGCCTTACTCAAGTCAACCCTCATAATACCAAATTTTATCTTTTTAGTTGCAATAGAGTGCATAGTTTCTTGGGTGATAGCCACCGCGTCATGGATGCTCCGCCCAGGCAAGAAACCCGGCTACTCTGGAGTAATGTAAGTGGAAAATATTACTTTTAGTCTTTCCGCCAACAACTTGGACACGATCTTGTAGAGGGTATTACATAGGGATATCGACTTGTATTCCACAAACATCTAGGGTCCTTTTTCTTTGGGATAAGCACAATGAAAGTAGAGTTTATCCCTCCCCTGAATTTACCAGTGTACTTGACCTTCTCAATCATCTCCTTAATATCCCTTATAAAAATGTTAGAGAAGTGCATGAAAAGTCTGGCGTCCAACCGTCTAGACCTAGACTCTTATCACAAGGAAAGGATTTGAGAATTGTTTCCACTTCCCCATTGGAAATAGGCATCATAAGAGACTCCAAACATCCTTGGAAACAAATCCAATACCTTTAGCTGTTCTTCATACCTCACCTCCTCTCTGCCTTTGAAGATAGATTCAAAATACTTAATAGCTTCATCTTGGATACTTGCTATGGTGTTGACGTAATGCCCATTGACCTCGAGGTTCCAGATCGCGTTCACTTTCTTGTGCCCATTAGCGAAATGGTGAAAGAACTTATTGTTATTATCTCCTTCTTTGAGCCATGTCACTCTACTCTTCAGGAACCATGTCTACTCATGAAAGAGCATAATATTCCTATTATCTTCTTCTAATTCTTTGAGCTGAGACCAACTACTCGGTTCCTGAGTCCCATTTTCCATCCTTTTTAAGATGTTTGACATCTCTTCCTTTATTTGCTTCAAATCCCTGAGAATTTTTACCCTTTCCTCTTTATCCCACTTTTTAACATTGTGCTTGAGACTCCTTAATTTCTTAGCAAGTAATGCCATACCCGACAAACCCTCCGAGCCTTTGTATTCAGCCATCTACCTTCTAACCAGTTCATTAAAATCGGTGCTTGCAAGCCAAGCACCGTTAAACTTGAACGGATAACCATTTTTCTTGTTTTCAAATTGCCAATCAACCACAATCGGTCGATGATCTGAAATGACCAAATCCTCGGCCCTAGCTTTTAAACCGCCCGTCAAAGGCAACAAATTGGCCTTAACCAAAACCCGATCTAATCTCTTCCCAATCAGAACGTCCCCCACCCATCCATTGTACCAAGTCGGCCCCTCCCGCTGCAGAGATAGATCAATCAGATTGTAAGAATTGAAGAGAGAAAAAAGGAAATCCTCAGATGGATTCCTTCTGCCTCCAATACCCCAGGTCTCCCCTATCCTCAGGGTGCAGTTAAATTCCCCTGCCATTATGCAGCTATCCAACACTAGAAGACCACACGCTTCCATTTTTCCCCAGAAGCCTCGCTTATATTTATAGTGAGCATAAATATTCATTGAGTAGACTCGCTGCTTCAAACCTCCGAAATGTCCTGATAAAAAGGTACCACCAATGAAAATGAAAGCCAGAGAGGAAACCCTGACAGGGTCCCATATGACAGCGAGGCCGCCCGAGCAACCCACAGCCTCAGTGGCGATCACGTTCCAGTCTGGAAACAAATTTCGACAAAAAGCATGGGCACAAACAGCATTAGACATAGTCTCTTGAATGAAAATAAAAGAAGGCTTAGCCACATAAAGGAAATCCCTTAGAGAGACGAACTTATCTCTGCCCCCCACCCCTCTTATGTTCAAAGAGCAAAGGATCATGGTAAACCAACAGTAGCGGGGGTCAATGCTCTAAGGACCCGATCTAAATCCTGTGTGACAGGGACATCGCGAAAATTTATGGCAGGAGGATCCTGGATATCACCCACCCTGACAGATTTGGGTTTGCCCCGCGGTCGGCCTTTCCCTTTCCGAATAGTCACATTACGAGTCGAGGAAGGGATGTGAACATAAACAGGAAATGAAGGGTGGCTAGAATCAATGGTCAGAGGAACCATCAGAGCTTGAGAATTATGCAGAATAAATTCAAGATCACTCCCAACAGAATTTTGAGGGGATAAGATCCCTTCCTCACCCACCTCAGGAGGAAGGGAACGAGGGGTCGAGAAAGAGTCACGAGATGCTATAGGAATGGAGGAAGAGGTCCCGTTAGTTAAAATTTCCAACCCCGGGACGAGAAGGGGGGTACAGAAAGGCGACAATAAGGAAGGAGAGTCTAGGCGGGCCCGAGGAGTAAAAGGAGCTTTCCCCACAGAAGAGGGGTCCTTTACCGGACTGAGCCGAAGGGATTTAATTGTAGGAGGAATAGATAACCGGTAATTAGGCAGCAAACATGAGCTAGGGGGAGGTTTGGACAAATGCGATTCCGCAGTAATCGCCTGAACCTCAGATAAATCCTCCAAATTCAACTCAAAATGAAAAGCAGAAAAATCTCGGTCAAGAGATTGTGATGGAGCTATGGAAGACTTACCCAAGAATAGAGTCTATTGAGGCGAGTGAGGCACCATGAAAGCATTAGAAATCTGAGTCCCCTCCCCAGTGATCCGCCTCCCGGTATAAGAATCCTTAAAGCTCGAGCACCTTCGCATAAGATGGTCGGTATCGTGGCACATGTGACACCTGAAGGGTGTTTTCCAATAATCCACCACTTGTCGATGCACATGACCCTCCCAGTCTAAATCCACCACAGCAGGGAGACCCCTGAGAACGACATTTCAACAAGAATCCAGGCAATTCACTTTTCAAATATGCCAGTGCATTTTGGGTCGGTGTATTGGCAAGTGCCAAGACAATCTCCAATCCTTTGTAAAGCCTGGGGAGTCCAAAACTCCAAGAGCAGGCTAGGTAATTTCACCTAGACGAAATAGACGAAATGTCACTTCGAGGCATTACGGAGAGGATGAAAACCAAGCTTCCATCAATGTAGTGCCAAAAAGCAGCGTGCGATAACCCAAACCCTGTTGTACACCTCCGCCAGGTCCTCCGCTTTCATGAAATGAAACCCGAACCAGCCGCCCTCCAGTTTACTAACCAGTGGTTGGGATGGTATCCCAGTATTGTATGTCAGGCTTCCATTAGCCAAGGAGAATGGTAAATTCCGCTAAACTTAGCGAAATTCCAATGGCCGACCACAGAACGGTCCTGCAGGCTCACCGCTCGCTCCACAGGATGTCACGCCCAAAACTTAACAGTCTGCAATCCACTCGGGCCTTAAACGGTTTGTCCGCCACCTCCGTAGAAGAATCCGACTTCCCTTTTTTCCGAGTCTTCAGCAGAGATCCCCCTTGTTCAGAAAGAAAACCTGCAGCAGCATCCCCTGGTGAGGAAGCGGGTAACTTGCCAAGGGCCGCGCAAATATGGGGATCCGACAGACCCGAGGAGGGAAGACAGTCTTCGACCACGTCGAGGGCATGCGCAAGAGCCTTGTCATCCACCTGAGTGTCGAGATCAGCGAGGAGAGTGTTAAATTCCTGCATGACAATACCAATCGTCATACCCAGGGTAAACCGAAAAGTAAAGGCAAAAGAGCGCGGAAGAGCCCTATTCGATCACCAAATGACGGGACTCCCAAAAAGTCGAAACAGCTGATAGGAAGCAGGAAAGTCTGTAAAGAGGAAAAATCAAGAGGGTGGGTAGGATCCTATACGGCATAATTGATGAAGAGAAACAAGTACCATCAATCTCGATTGCTATAAAAACGCCGAAGGTTAAAACGATAGCAAAGACCCATCAATCTCGATCGCTATAGAGAACGCCGAAGGTTAAAACGACAGAAAAGACCCATCCACATCAGAAACCTGGCTCCCACCGGCAATGACAGAAAACGCCAGAAACACCGCCAGGGAAATTTGAAAAAGCCGAAGCCCACCCCACCATCGAAACTCCTTGTAGATTTAGAGAGAAAGAGTAAAGAGCAGAGATCCCAGAGAGAATAATCCAGGGGAAGGACACAGCACCTGAGCCACACCTTCATATCTCACTAATACAACCCTCCGTAGTTGCACAACAACAGCGAATTCCTCTACCAATATTCCACCACCTTTTGGAGAATTGGACCTTCATCGACTTCGAGGGTTTGTTTTTGAAACAGTTTACCAGATTCGACAAGTAAAGCAGAAATGCGAGACTACGGGAATCACAAGGAAATCTACAACATCCCCATGGACAAGTCCAAAGAGACATTAGGGAGAGCCACCTGGGGCATCAATCCTCCCATACAGATTAAAACGAAAAAAAACCCGACAACCCAAACAATAATCCGAAGCAGTCAAAATGTTCTCTCATATGAACCAGTTGATACGATCCTTTGAGAACCAAAAGCTTTAAACCTGTGTCTCTTTCTCAGAACGAGGGCTGCAATCTTCTCATAACATTGTACCCGGTTAGCGCTGCAGTTACAATCCCGGCACACCACACTACCTGCCATCATCTTAGATTGTTCTGTGATGAATGTTGTTACTCGATAGCTAACAGAGATCGTTCCTTGCATACAAGCTTATAAACGGTGTCAATAATAAAGATCACTATGCGACATTGGGCAATTTGTCCCCCATGGCACATAATATACACCACCGATAGTATGGCATTGTAAATGTGAAAATTATTTGAAAAAATATAGTCTCAATGTAATAAATCAAAAGCAAATCAAATAATTTATTTATGTAGATGAATGCAATTTAATAGATTAAAGCAAATATAATGTGTACTTATGTCAATTTCTTTCTGTCATTGGAGCTTCATTGTGCAAATGAAGCTTTCTTCGCACCTAGGCTCTCCTCATTGTGTAAACCAATTGAGCTACAATGAAAAATTGTTGGTAATGTTGTAACCTCATTGTTTCAAGCAATGCGAAGTGCAGAGGCTTCGGTCTGATCTAGTATTTTCAAATTTAGAATACCTTTCCCTTTCTATATATATCTAGAATTAAAAAAAAAAAAAAATCATAGTAAAAAATAAATCTCTCATTGTATTAGGCTGATTCTTAGAGGGGTGGTGGATAGATAATGATAAAAACGATAAATAATACATAATCCAAATAGTCTACACGCATCATTGGATCCATTATTTTTATTTTTATTTATTTATTTTTTTCAGAAGAAAAAAAACGTTGTTATATAATATTAAAATATATGACAGTACAAGTTCACCATTACATTCTCAGCTGGTAATATATAACAGCGAGAAAAACCCAATTTCCATATACATGCAAAAATTACCCATCTGATGAGAGAAGTAATTCGATGTACTTGGCAAGCAAAATTGCGGGCAAGTTTCCAGGCCCAAACAGATAGTATCTTGACATCTCTGAAAAAGACAAAGACATTAACAGATACAGTTGTATGTAGACATCCCCCTATATAAAAAAAACCTGGAGCAGGCTCGCTTGTGAAAAAGAGGTGCATTATCAGGTGTGAAAATACAGGCTCGCCTAGATGTAGGTTGGAAAAAGGATCAGCTTCAAGACATATGCATTCTCTGTTGTTGGAGATCCGCCCGTACAGCTACAATACCATAACTGGCTCACCTGATGATGATCCACCCACAACAGTCCAAATGAAACCATAAAGAACAGGATCAACCCAAACAAGTGAAGACTCTGTATGAACCCAAATAGATCATCCTGTAGAGATATGTAAAACTTAAAAATCACCCATCATGGAATTGGGATAGTTGAGTTCCAGATCTGTTGACCATCCTTGAACTGATGAATATACATAAGCCCGAAATCAGCATTGATTCCCTTTTTGGAGAGGGCATCACCCCTCGTATTATTTTCCCTGTAAATGTGATTAATAGGAGAATAATTTAGATTCTGCCACATTCTATGTGCCCGCTTATTCCATCCCTGAAGTACTGAGTTCTGAATATGATATGTGCTTGTGATCCATCCAATCACATTCAGAGAATCACCATAAAAGTTGGGATTCTGAAGTTGAAGATTAGCAGCCGCATATAGAGCACCCAAAGAGCCATAATTTCTGCCTTATTATTTGATCTAGGGCCTCCATTCCAGAAGATATGAATTCTCTCATTCTGTGACAATTTAATCCAAACCCCACATCCCGTGTAGCCATCAGCTGAAGCCCCATCAAAATAGATGGAAGGGATGGCAATCTCATGTGGTCTGCATCGAAAGGATCCATTAGTGATCACTTGGGAGGGAACCGGCCTGTCCTCAATCTAGTTCATAATGTTGGAGAAAATGATATGCAGGTGAAAAGGCCTATCTTCAAAAATCGAATTATTCCTACCATTCCACACCTCCCACACAAAGAAAAAAGGCAGAGACTTAAATTTACCATGGAGCGAGTCCCATTCCATTACTGTGGTCATGAAATCAGAAGCAGACCAGTTTGGGTCGAAGAAGTAGGGGGCGAAAAGGCGCCAAAATTTTTTAACAACTGGACAGCTGAAAAAAAGGTGAGAAATGTTTTCAGCTACCAGACAACATATAGCGCACCGATTGGGTCTGAGAATTCCCCGCTTGTTGAGCTTGTCCCAGGTAAGAATCTTACCGCGCCATACCAGCCAACCGAATAGAGTTATCTTAGTGGGGATCTTAAGACGCTAGAAGGAATAAAAAAGCTTGGTTGATCTTCCAGTATATTGAGTATGGATGATATTCTTGTATATTTCTTTAAAAATGACAGCATCATTTTTCATAGGCCCATTCCAAGTGATCCTATCACCCCCCAGGGAATGACAGAAACCAGCACATCTAAAAGAATCTCGGATGGATTCCCATTCCGAAGCCTCTGTCCCAGCCAAACCAAGTTGGTCAGCTGTTTTGAATATCGGGGCGTCGAAGGACCAGCATCTAATAGTCTGTGATAAAAATAAAAATCCCCTGTGTGACAGACGATGAAGAAGGCGTGGGGAGAGGAAAATCTGTGGCAGAAGCGACATAATAGAATTATAAGCCAAAGGAATTCGACCTCCATTGCAGAAACTCCAGGTCAAATTGCCATATACATGAGTTAATACCTTTTTGAACCCTCCCCAGATAGCAGAAAAAGTTCGTGGGAAAATAAAATCCCTGCAGATAAGCTGATGAAGGATGTCCCCCACAATGTACTTGCATCTTATTATAGTACTCCAAATTTCGTCCCCATTTATAGCTCGCCAAAAGGATTTAATCAACAATGTTGTATTAAAAAATCGGGTATTTAGAATACCCCATCCATCATGATCTTTAGGTCTGCAAATAACATCCAATTGGCAGAGGTGAAATTTCTTCTCCATATTAGCTCCTCCCCACAGAAATTGTGCAATAGTGCTGTTAATCATATCCAGAATCTTGGCGGGCAGATAGTAAAGATGGCCCCAGTAGACCATCAATTGTGATAGAACCGCCTGTATGAGGATGAGTCGACTACTCAGAGACAACCATTTATGTGTCCATCTTTGAATACGAGCCCTAAAACGCTCAATAATCCACATCCAATCCCTAATTTTATATCCACAGGGTTTAATGTTAAAACCCAAATATTTAAAACCTTTTGTAGTAAGCTGTGTGTGAACCCCCAAGAATTCTGCAATAAATTGAATCTCCTGTAAATCACCCTTCTCATATAGCAGAAAATATTTGTCTTTGTTGATCCCTAAACCTGTGGCAGATTCAAACCTCATTAGAAAAAGATGCAAATAGAACCAATGATTCCTGATGAGGTAACCAAATAACAACGTATCATCTACAAAGAGAGAATGAGTTGTGGAGACAGACTCAGAAAAAGAAAATCCTTTAATGATCCCCCTCTGTTCTGCATTATGTAAAACTTTACTAAACCCATCCAATATGAGGATAAATATGAACGATGAGAGAGCACATCCCTGACGAAGACCTCTAGTAGCCTTAAAGAAATGTGTGGGCACACCATTTACCAAAACAACATACCTAACTGTAGTAATACATGACATAATCCATCTAATGATTCTGATTGGCAGACCAATCTTGAGTAATACTAGTCTAATATAAGACTAGTCAGCTGAATCATAAGCTTTGTGCAAATCAACCTTCATGACCAGTGCCTCCCTCCTTTCCATGTGCATAGAGTGAAGGACTTCTTGTGCGATGGCAATCACATCATGAATAGAATGTCCTTGTAGAAATCCATACTGCTCCAAGCAAATGTGTTTTGATAATGTATCCCTGATGCGATTGGATATAATCTTGGAAGTAATCTTGTACATCAGATTGCAAAGCGCAATCGGTCTGAAGTCACCAAAGGACTGCGGGTCAGCCACCTTGGGGATTAATGCCATAAAGGTGAAATTTAAATTCGCAGGCATATGACCGCATTTACGGATGAATTCCACCACCTTCGTAAGCTCAACACCAATTAAATCAAATAAAAAGGATAATAATTCCGCGGGCCAGCCATCCGGCCCCGGGCACTTATTAGGCGCAAAGGATTTCAGGACCTTGTGTACTTCATTCCCATTAGTTTCCTTGTCCAGTTTAGAGATAGCCTCCTGATTAAACATTCTGGAGATATGATTGAGGACCCACGTTTGATTTTCAAAATCAACGACCTGTTATTTTTGGTAGAAATCAGAGAAATGGGAAAAAGCTTCCTTTTGAATCTCTTCTGTGGAAACTGCAAAACTGCCATCAGATTTTTTGATACGCCATATAGCATTCCTATTCCGCCTGTCAGAAGCACATTTGTGAAAAAATTTGGTCTTAAGATTGTAGAAATTTGCTGAATAAAGATTAATTATCCACCGAGACTATCCTGATCACATACAATTCGAATTTATATGCAACACATAATCTCTTCCACTCAGATCATCACACATGCGGAAATAAAACAAGCGATAGCACATCAATTCATCATACACATTAACACAATATGTATGGGGAAAGCTTATAGCTGAAAACCCCGCAACTATTGTGTATATTATAATGGAGAAATCATGTAACAAACTCGCATTACCCTCACAAGTACTCGCATTTCTCATGAAGTTACACACATCTACCTCGCTTTGAACAATGTGTTACCGGTTCAAAAACTCACCGCCAATTGCCTTGCCTCTATCAGCACAATCCGTGCCCTATATAGAGATCCAAGGTTCAAATCTCCTGGCTTGACAAACAATCATCATGGGAAATTCCTCCAAGTGTGGTGCAAATCTCATGCACAACCGATGTCGCCACTGATAGCTAACTCCACCCTTTCATCTACCTCTTTCATTGGTCTCCACTGAACTGATCATGCACTGTAGTGAACTGATGCGTTCTTGAGTTGAATAATGAGTTACAAATTAATGAATTAAATAATATTTAATTCACTCCACTCATTACTAGTTGATTAGCTAGTTAAACTAATCTCAACTAGTTCAACTAAGTTAAACCGAACACAACTCCACTACCGTCTCATTAACTCCACCAAACTTCGCCAATTGAGGTCCTAACCGAAGTCAACCATGCATGATGCCATCAACCCCCGGGAATAGCGTAATTCCTCTGTCAGATTCATGAGCCACTTCTGTAGCTCGAACCGAAGTGCTCCAAGAGAGTAAACTGTTGTTTATAGTCTAAATATTATTAAGGGTAAATAATATTTGACTTCCCTGTTTTAAGGAGAGGCAGTCTAAAATAGACTTCGACCTCTTTGACCTCAAAAATAGAGTCTCATCTATTTTTACCAACATGACACATACTTCAAGAATCTCAAACTGGAATCCCCGAACCATGCTCCATATGTCTAAAAATAGACATAGTCTAAAAATAGATTTTGCGCCAGAATTTGCCTGCGGGCCCACTTAGTGAAGGCGACTTCATTTCACTAAGCTCCATCATCTTGCCGCATTCTCAACACTCCCTCTCAGCAAGATATGGATTATCTGCAATCCCTATCCTGCCTCTGTGGAATTCGAACTTGCTCCTGGTGAGCGCCTTCGTCAGGATGTCGGCATCCTGATCCTCCGTGGGAACATATGAAAGCATCATGATCCTCCGCCGAACACAATCTCTGATGTGATGGTACCTGATGTCGATATGTTTGGACCTATCATGAAATACTGGATTAGCCGAGAGCTTGATGCAGCTCTGGTTATCACAGTAGATCACCGTAGGCTCCAAATGCAACCTGAACAAACCTGCGAGGATCTTCCTCATCCAAATAGCCTCACATGCAGCCAAGCTTGCTGCCATGTACTCGGCCTCTGCTGAACTGAGTGCCACGGATCTCTGCTTCCTGCTGTACCAGGAAACTGCTGTCGACCCAATGCCGAAAACTCCTCCAGAAGTGCTCTTCCGGTCTGTTGGGCTCCCTGCCCAATCTGCATCAGTGAAACCAGAAAGCTTCACTCCATCCTCCTGTCTGTACCATAGACCATATCTCGATGTGCCTCTGATATAGCGCAATACATGCTTGCCCGCCTTCCAAAAGAGCTTGGTAGGCTTAACCATAGCTTGCGAAAGCTGGTTAACTGCATAGCATATATCGGGTCGTGTATTGACCAGATACATAAGCGACCCCACCAACTGTCGATAGACAGTGGCATCCACTACCTCCACCGAAGTAGCATCCTCCTTCCTCCAACCACCAGGAAGAGGAGTGTCAACAGGCTTGCAGCCTTGCATGTTGAACCTCTCCAGAATCTCCCGGGCATACTTGCCCTGAGAAACAAACAGTCCTCCACTGCGCTGCCAAATCTCCAATCCCAGGAAATAATGAAGGATGCCCAGGTCCTTCATCTCAAACTCTCGTGCAAGATCCTCCTTGCATGAAAGTATCAACTTCTCGTCGCCAGTCAAAATCAGATCATCTACATACAGTACGATGATCAACAGCTTCCCCTCCACCACAATCTGGTACAGGTTTGGATCCGCCTCACTCTTGGAGAATCCAAGCCCGGTGAAGTAGCTGTCTATCCGAGTGTACCAAGCACGAGGTGCTTGCTTCAGCCCGTACAGTGCTCTCTTGAGTTGGCACACATGCGACTCATTGCTGAAGATCTCAAAACCTTCAGGCTGCTCTATGTACACCTCCTCCTCAATGACTCCGTTGAGGAACGCAGTCTTCACATCCATCTGATGAATGTGCCACCCCATTTGCGCTGAGAGAGCAAGGATCGTCCGTATGGAAGAGTACCTTGCGATAGGTGCAAAGGTCTCCTCATAATCGATCCCCTCGATCTGTGAAAAGCCACGGGTGACAAATCTCGCCTTGTACTTCTCCACACTCCCATCAGCCGCCTGCTTCACTTTGTAGATCCATCGCGAACCCACCTCTGATTTCCCCACTGGTCTTGGGACAATCTCCCATGCACTGTTCCTGACGATCGAATCATATTCTTCGATCATGGCATCAACCCATGCGGGTTCCTCCACAGCTTCCTCAAAAGAGGATGGCTCCGTCACAACACACTGACTCACAAGAGCCATGTATCCAGTGTACCGATCCGGTGACTGTCTCTGTCTGCGCTGTGCTGTAGGTGGTCCTACAACCTTCTCTGCATCTCAAGCCAGTCGCTCAGCTTCTGTAGTGCGCATGCACCCTCTGATGGTTGGCGCTGCCTGGGTGGTTTCTTCCACCTCCCGAACCTCCTCTTGTGGCTGATCCACATCCGGAAGCTCCTCCTTAGGAACTAACAGCTCCTCATCTGCATGCAAGTGTAGCTCCCTCTCAAGCGAACACTGCATGGCTTTCTCCTCCTGAAATTTTATATCCCGTCGCACAACAGTCTTTCGACTGTCTGACAAATACACTCGGTAGTTGTGAGGTGTATCAGTGTACCCCACAAATATTCCAACCTCAGCAGTTGGATCCAGCTTCCTTCTCGCATCCTTCGTCACATGCATGTAGACAGGAGAACCAAAAATCTGCAAATGGGAAATATCAGGCCTCTTGCCATAATAAGCCTCCTCCGGTGTACTCATGCCAAGAACCTTGTGATGACAACGGTTCTGCACATACACTGTTGTATTGCATGCCTCAGCCCACAAGTGAAGGGGTAGGCCCTGATCATGCAACATCACCCGTACAACACCCACGATCATTCTGTTCTTCCGCTCAACCACCCTGTTCTGCTGTGGGTTATGGGGTGCGATGAGCTCTCTCCGAATCCCTTCTGCGCTGCAGAACTCCTTGAATTCAGCTGAGATGAATTCACCACCGTTATCACTCCTTAGAGCAATCACCTTCTTCCCCGACTCCTTCTCGACCAGTGCTTTAAACTCACAGAACTTCGTGAATGTATCACTCTTCTTTTGCATGAAGAAGATCCAGCAATTTCGAGAGAAATCATCAACAAAGATCACATAATACCTGTGCTTTGCTGCCAAAGCAACTGAGAAAGGACCACACACGTCTGTGTGAACTCTCTCAAGGATCGTCGTGGCGCGACTATCCTTCTCGTGAAAAGTGGCTTTCACATACTTCCCTAAAGTACACCCCTTGCACTGATCTGACTGCGCAAGAGTGCCCTTAGGAAGCCCAGTAGAAATCTGCTGTAGAATCTTCAAAGCTCCATGGTGAAGGTGGCCCAATCTCCTGTGCCACAGTTCACCCTCATCATCCCGGCTCACCACTTCTCCCGCCTTGCATGCCATAGTTGCGCAGCCATCTACCTGCAACTGATAAAGGTTCTTGGTCCGAACCCCTATCTTCCGGGTCTCTCCAGTAGTCTTACTGCGCAGGAAGGCTTTTCCTTCGCTGAAGACCACATCATACCCCTTATCCTCCAACATCGACACAGAGATCAAGTTCTTCTTCAATCCAGGTACATGCATGACATCCTTCAATACAAAGGGTTTACCAGACTCCCTCTGAAAGGATATGGTACCGATACCAGTTGCACTGTATCTACCATCATCGCCCATCTTGATGTGCACACCCAAATCTTTGTCCTCCAGATCTGAGAACAAATCCCGATCTCCCGTCATATGAAATGACGCACCACTGTCCAAGAACCACACCGATACCATCACACTTGAAACCAAGCATGCGATCAGTGAAAAGTCAAGCTCGAACTGTCAAGCCAAAGCTTCTCCATCTGCAGATCTTCCCGCTTGCTTGTTCTTCTTCTTCTTTAGACAATTGGTAGCATAATGTCCGTGATCATGGCAGTGAAAACACTTCACTTTCGCCATATCCTGCTTCTTGCCCTTTGCACCAGAATGAGAGGTTTTCTTACCCTTCCCCTTCTTTTCTTTGGCAACCAAAGCACGTTTCTTCATCAGCTCCCTTTGATGAAGATCCATCTCGAGTAGTCCTCCTTATCTCCTCCTGCATGAGATCCGCCCAAAGGCGCTCCCATCCCGGCAGCTTCTCTCGACCATTGACACTATCTTGATATGAGTGCCAAGCCTTCGGAAGACCAAGGAGAGCCAGGTCGACCATGTCCTCATCTTCGACAGTCACCCCCACACTTCCCAGCTCATCTTTGCATTGAGTGAACTTCGTGAGGTATTTGGCGATACTGTCACCTTTCTCCATCTTGATGTTCCTGAGCTTATCTTTGAGCGCCAGCTTCCTTTGGTCGCTCTTACTCTGGAATAGATCCGTCAAAGCTTTCCACATTAAATATGGAGAAACCTTTCCATGCAGGCTGGATACAATATGATCCTTGACGCCCTCCAACAGGATCCTTCGACATTTCGCCATCTTCTTTTGCCATGCTTCGACTTCAGCAGGATCAGTGGGATTTTGGACATCCGTATCTACGAACTCCTTCAGACCATTATCTTCTAATACTACCTCCATGCGATCCTTCCATGCAACATAATTCGAACTGCCTTCAAGAGCATATTCGAGTCGCAAACCGTTGAAAGACATTTTCAACACTGGCACCAAGAAAACAAAACTGCTGCAAAATTCGAATTCCACCTCAAAGCTCAACCACTCTAGATCTGTGAGAACAAATTATTTCTAGCATAGAGATCGACTGCAAGGGGCATTTACCAGACCTTTCACTTTTCGAAGAAAGATGAATCCGGAGGCTACCTGGCCCGCATGCAGACTCTGTCTACCGAAATAAGTTTGTAATCACTGTGATGATCAATCTCTGCTTCAATAGCTCAGATACCATGTAGAAATTTGCTGAATAATGATTAATTATCCACCGAGACTATCCTGATCACATACAATTCGAATTTATATGCAACACATAATCTCTTCCACTCAGATCATCACACATGCGGAAATAAAACAAGCAATAACACATCAAATCATCATACACATTAACACAGTATGTATGGGGAAAACTTATAGCTGAAAACCCCGCAGCTATTGTGTATATTATAATGGAGAAATCATGTAACAAACTCAGTACAATACTCCTCACAAGTACTCAGTACTTTCTCATAAAGTTACACACAATCTAGCTCAGTTTTGAACAGGTTACTGGTTCAAAAATCACCGTCAATTGCCTTGCCTCTATTGCGCAATCCAAGCCAGTCTATATAGAGATCCAAGGTTTGAATCCCATTGGCTTGACAGCACAATCATCATGGGAAATTCCTCCAAGTGTGGTGCAAATCTCATGCACAACTGATGTCGCCATTGATAGCTAACTCCACCCTTTCATCTACCTCTTTCACTGGTCTCCACTGAACTGATCATGCACTGTAGTGAACTGATGTGTTCTTGAGTTGAATAATGAGTTACAAATTAATGAATTAAATAATATTTAATTCACTCCACTCATTACTAGTTGATTAGCTAGTTAAACTAATCTCAACTAGTTCAACTAAGTTAAACCGAACACAACTCTACTAGCTGTCTCATTAACTCCACCAAACTTCTGCCACTGAAGTCCTAACTGAAGTCAACCATGCATGTGCTCACCAAACCCTTAGGAATAGCGTAATTCCTCTGTCAGATGCATGAGCCACTTCCAAGGCTCAAACTGAAGTGCTCCAAGAGAGTAAACTGCTGTTTAGAGTCCAAATATTATTAAGGGTAAATAATATTTGACTTCCCTATTTTTAGGATAGGCAGTCTAAAAATAGACTTCGACCTATCGACCTATAGGTCAAAAATAGAGGTCCATCTATTTTTACCAACATGACCAATACTCCAAGAATAACATACTGCAACCCCTGGACCATGCTCCATATGTCTAAAAATAGACATAGTCTAAAAATAGACTTTGTGCCAGAATTCGCCTGCGGGCCCACTTAGTGAAGGCGACTTCATTTCACTAAGCTCCATCATCTTGCTGCATTCTCAACAAAAGATCACCATCCTTAAGCCAACAGATTCGATTTTTAAGCTTCCAAGTCGTCTCTTCGATACCCAATATCTCCCGCCTTCGAATCCCCAACTGCTTGAGAATGGAATAAGATTCCCCATCAGGAGGAGTGTTGATGAAATCTTTGTATATGGCCTCCATCCGAGAATTAATTTCCTGCAATTCAACCTTAAGGGACACTTTTTTATCCATTTCCCACTTCTTAGAGGCTTTCTTTAATAAATGAAGTTTGTGCTGAAAGCGATCCAAGAGCCCGAGCTCTTCAACCCTGGAAGCTTCTTTCCATATTGTATTTACAAGTTGTACATATGCCGCATCTTCAAGCCAAACCCGATTGAACTTATATGGCAGCCCCTTATTCTTCATCCATATATTCCAGGATATTGTAATAGGCATATGATCAGATATGTCCGAGACCAACACCATCGATCTGGGAGCACCCCATCTATCAATCAGATCGTCCTTAACAATAGCTCGGACAATTCTTTTGCCAATATAGTTATCCCCTGTTCTGTTGTTGGTCCATGTAGGCATCATTGGACATGGCCTTATATCCAACATATGAAAATAAAGGAGCATATCATTCATAAAGTTTGAAATAGGATCCACACGGGCCCTATTCCCCCATATCTCGTCAGATTGTAAAGTGAAGTTTAAATCCCCCATCAAGATCAAATTTGGCAACTTAAGAATTCTAGAATCCCGCATTCTGAGCCAGAAATGCAGCCTATTTGAATATGGAGCGTACATATTGATAATATTGATTGGTCCATCCATGCCTCGCAGATGACCAGACAGCAAAATTCCACCAAAAAAGCTAAAAGCATTAAAAGAAAACCAAAAGGGATCCCACATAGCAATCAATCCACCCGAGTGTCCATTTGAATCAATGGCCACCGCAGACCACCCACTCTTGAGTCTCAAAAAAGTCTTTATAGCTTTCTCCCTATGACATAGAGTCTCCTGTCCCAAAAATATGCAGCACTTACTATCAATAATCAACTCTCGTAGGCAATGTGATTTGGGGACATCGCCCATCCCCCGAATATTCATTGACAGAATGAGGGTCATGGTGAACCAGATTCAGGGTGACTTGCTCTAAGCGCCCCAGAACCCGCCCAGTTGCCATCAACAGCCGAGATGGGAATATCAGTATAATTTTCCCCCTCATCCGAAAACAGAGAAATCGATTTAAACTTTCCCTTTGCTAATCTGTTTGAATTCTTTGGCTTTTTCCTAATTGTGATATTAGACAATAGAGGAAGAGAGTCCCGAGAGTCCTTGCCCTTAGGTGGTCGATCAAATACTGTTAATGCAGCTAAGTCAATATTAGAGTTGCTTAATAAGGAGTCAATATCACTACCGATCGAATTCCTAGGAGATTCAGGAGGATATCCAGGGTCAGTAGGGTCGGAAATATTTATAGGAGACTCAGCAGGACCACCTTGGGAAGTATTTGGTTTGACAGATGATTCACCCATCGAGAGGTTAGTACCATGAAAAAGCAGTGGATCAACAATTTTAGATGGGCCAGTAGAGAGACCAGAATTATTGACAATGACCCTATGAGGAGGGTCCTGCATGGGGGGGGCTGAGCTATGAGAATGAATATTGGTAGAGTGCAGAATGGTATGCCGATGCAGAATTGGTGGGCTTGAATGGTCATCTGAAGGAGAAATATTGGTTTCGGGGGATAGAACCCTATTAGTATCTGTAGGGGATCTATATTGAGGCTTATTCCTATCAACACCAGACTTAGACATCATGTTCCTATCATTATACTCTTCAGCAGAGACAAAAGCTACATCCTCCGAGGAAGAAGGAGATAGATTACCTGTAGATAAAGGACCCAGATTCGTCGTAGACACTTGATTCAGACCTCTAACCTCAGCACCACCAGGAACAACGCCATTGGATCGTTCCATATGAAGGTGGTAAGGACAATGTTCTCTAAGATGACCAGTTTTATGGCAAATGAGGCATCTGAAAGGGACACCCCAAAAGTCAATACGTTGTCTGTGCCTCATGTTGCCCCATAATAAATCAACGTCTCCTGGTAGTCCCCCCACAAAATCCACCTCCACCAGCAGCCATGCGATTCGCTTGTCACAAGTACCTGAAATTCTAGGGTTAATATATTTCGTACTGCCAATGGAATCACCAATAGCCCTCAGAGCTTTCAGCGTCCAAAATTCAAGTGGGAGGCTGGGTAGCTTTACCCAAATGATTATACTGCGCGGTGCCTCCATTACCGGGTTAAAACCCAAGTACCACGGCACCAATTGTAAATAACTTCAACCTCTAACCCATGCCTGTTGGTGATCTTGAAAACATCACTCTGGTCCATAAAATGAAATGAGAACCATCCATTGATAAGCAAACTTACCTTTGGAGTATACCCAATTATGGGATTCCAATGTTGCTTGATCCAAGCCGCAGTATCAAAGTCGCTATTGTATGGGAAGATCCAGTGACCAATAACTGCGCGCTTCTGTACACTGGCCACCCTTCCATACAAATCATCATAATCCAGGAAAACCTCCTTAATCTCCATTTTGTGTTTGAAATAATTCTTTTTAACCTTGCAACATCCCCTGCGATTGTTCTTTTACAACATCCGTTAGAATTTAAGTTATCCACCGGATTGTTGGCAATGGCACTGCAAATTATCAAATCGTCAATCTCTAGATCACAAGAAACCGCGTCCTAGGCAGTCTTTTTACATGGAGGAAACGTAACATTATATAACAGATTGGTTTGGATTCCGATGGATAAGGCCTCCATTGCAGAAGTACAAACCCAGTTGTAGTACACCTGATTGCTCCAACCGTCACTATAATTAAAAAATGAGAAAATATGAGACAGGTGCTCTCAGAGGAAATGTATCATTCCATGGAGTTGCCACGTAAGAGAGAAATGGGAGAACCACAGAGCTAGGCTAGCTAATACACAGTCCAGCAGGTATCATTAAAGACCCACATAATATCAACTCAAAGATACTTTAGAATAACCCCACCCAATATGTCAGCCCGAACACAGGGCATGTCAGGTGATATAACTCCTATCAGCTCCGAATGCCGCCAATTCAGAAAACAACTAGTGCCAGTCTATATTAGGACATAAAATAATGAGAAAAGGAAGTCCTAATGAGGAAAGTCTGATCACCAAATCAAAACCCGATCCCAATAACCTGACCTTTCATAAATAGCAGCCGTCACTGGATCCACTAGATGTACTACTAATGAGCGA